>JBBPKY010000136.1:0-43229 GCA_038089495.1 Xerocomellus dryophilus
CAACATAGACGGAGCGAGGAAAATTGAACCCCTGGCCCATCCTAGATTGGTTTTTGATGAAGATGTTGAGCATTTGGCGTGTCTCCTCGACAGTCCAGTGTGTGCGAGAAGGTTTCTTGGAGGCATCAGCAGGTCTGTTCATGATCTGGAGTGTCTTGATACTGCAAAGTACAATGAAAGCACCGAAGCTGAGGAAAAGGCGGTGAATGTGGTGTATGCTGAGCTGGCGTTGAGGGCGATGGTAGGAGGCCATACTGGCGTTGATCTGAGGAAGCGAAGGTTCACGCTCCGAAAAATTCCGCTGGAGCTCTGCCGAACATTGCCGCAAAGTCATGGGACGATGTAGGGCTGTGCTAACAACTCGGCTAACAGCTTTTCAACTCGGCTAACGACTTTCGAAGGATAGTGAACAGGCTCTTACAGACACTGGTCTACTCCGCGAAATCCTGCATCGCGGAGTTTGGGATCAACAACCTGTTCTGAATTGAGATAGGTCTAGGACTCTAGGCGCTGGAACTTTGTGCGCTGCCGGTAGGGTATTCGGTGAGTGACCGCAACTGAATAACGAATCCCCAGAGTGGGGCAACCCCAGTGGTTTTGCCGCAGCTTGGCATTGGACTACTAGTGGTCGTATGATAATGTGCGTCGGGGAGCCTAGCTAGGGGCCCGCCTCAGCGCCTGATATGCTGAAATAAATATGGGAATGAACCTTGCAGTAACAAGCGGGAGATGCAGGAAGAGGTTTGTGTGAGACACCGTCCGGCTGTTGAACCGCTTGAATTTCCGGGGAAAAATCCCAAGACTCGGATACGGTCGTCCACGACTCAGCCGCATTCCCTTTCTTTCTCAACATAATTATATCCCAGAATTTTCCTAGGGCAGGCGCCGGCGTCTCTTCGAACAAGTCAAATTTAAAGCTCATGAAGTGGATTCAAGCCCCGGGTCTCCGTCGCATGCCGATATTTCGTTATGCGCCGAACACGTCGAATCAGGTCTGAAGGAAGATGACCTTCCTGCAAAGGGTAACCGACGAACGGATGGGTGACCAAGAATAGAGGTCCTGGACCGTAGACGGAAGCTTACTTTTCGTGGCACCATCAACTTCTTTATCCTCCCCACGCGTGCAAATCTCTCAGGGTAGCACAACTGCGACCCATAGGCGATACTCCCGGGCCATGGCTCGCACTAGCCACCATAGCTAGATGCCGAGATCTTCATCAATCAGCTACGAATCTTTGGTGTGGAATGGAGTTCTAAACACTCACGAATCACCGAAACAGCGGACGATACGCGATCACGATTTCCACCTGGCATGTGATCCCGCACGTTCTTGGGAAATATACAAGTGATCCATTGTCGGGTTTCTGGACCTAGAATGTGAGTCCTATCTAATGGGATGGAGGGGTAATGGAATAACCCAGATATTAGGTATGAGCAGAGGAGAACTGCTACACTGTGGCCCAAACCCTCTTCCATTCCCATGGTATGTACTGCAGGTCATTCCTCTGCAGGCGAAGGCATCAACCACGCAGTACAAATGGGAAGGAAAAGGGTCTGACCATTGTGTAGCAGTTTTTGCTCTGAATGGCCAGCCGATACGGAGAGGAGAATCCGCCCACCGTTTTATAGGAAGATACCTGCACAGACCCCCCAGCACACTTGGATCGCTGAGGATCTATCGGATCAAGCTTTAATTGGTTTCCGGGGTGAGGTAGGTATCACGTCCTTTGGCCCAGAGGCGTTCGAAATCGACTTCCATTTTGCGACAGTGACACAGGAAGGCACCTTCGGTGCCCCTCCGAGATAACGGGGGTTTGTCCTCGAGGTACACGAACAGTCACGGGGCTAGCTGTTTTGGAGTTTCCATTTCTGCGGAGAAATTCTGGTGTGTGGCACTGGCAGGGCGTACAACAAGGCGACACGATAAGGCGACGCCCTGACGCACACTCGGCAAAACAGTCATAGGTAGATAGATCCCGACGCCTTATGGCTCAGGAGAGGTGGTTTATGGCCATAGGAATTCTCTTTCGGGGATGTCGCCACTGACGTGCCCACAATTCACCATGCTGGGGTCACGGGCATGTCCAATTTCTCTGCCTCGCTCATCACTCGCGCAGTTCATCCGCGGAAGACCATTGAACCACGCCCTCTACGAATTTTCAGAGCTTTCTTGCTGTTTCCGGGTCGTCGGAGCTAGGCTAGTTGGAGCCTGGTATTTGTTTTTGTTTTTGTAGAAGGAGGTATACGGGAGCCGGTAAGGGTGGTGCGAAACCCAGCGATAGATTCTCCGATTCACTGACAGTCTCTGCCAGGTGAGACACGCTGCAAGAGAGAGGCTCCAGATCGCTCCTAAATTTCTGGACACCGTGACTACGCGACGCTGCACACTGCTGCAAAGGCCTGGATTCCTTTGCATCACCTATAACCATCCAGAAGGACCACAACAACCAGTGGCGTCGTCAGCTTGAAAGATCCGTGCAGAGTGACGGTCAAGATATAGCCTCCAATAGTTTCCTTTCTTTGATCCTTCCGCTCAAGAGTTGCGCCAACGCTGAAAATTCCCTGGGCTATCAGTCGTTGGCAATTGGACCCACAAATTTTGTGGTGTCCACGTTCGCCCCACCCCTTTCCAGCGGAAGACGTGGCGGGTGGCCACCCTTCACGGCGCCGCCTTTCAAACGCGTTGTAGTGGCTTTAAGAATTAGTCGAATATGGCTCTTAAGTTTTATTCTCCTCATATTAATTCATTGACGGGAATGAGCTTTCCAGACGTGCCGTCAAAGGAGATACATGCCACATTCCATGAAAAGCTGGGTTTCCCATCTATGAGTTGATCCCATTTCAATGCACTCGTGCCGTCTCCGAACACTTTGCGCATATCATCCCATAGCTTCTTCCGGCCGACGTACCGAGTGCCAGGTTCACATGACTGCATATAGCTATAGATGAGGATACAATTCTGATACCCGAGTTCGTGTTTTCCTTTGCTTTACGCCCTATCTCTGTCTTCCATCCGTCAAGGACGGCACTTCTTTTCATATCTTTGTATCTTTAGGAATCATTTAGCAACAACGTTCACAAGTCAGTTATGCCTTTCAGGGAACCTGTCGATGTATATCGAAGTAAGAGCCAAACAATTTTCCATCACAATCCTTATTCGTTGGATCAGCGACACACGTAGTTTCCTCTAAAGTATGGTTTGGCGATTGTCGTTATACCACTGCTCTGCAAGTTCCGAAGCATAGCTAGCATACATTTCCCGGAGAAATCCATACTCTTGGCAGAAGCCAGTCGTCCGAGCAACGAAACGAAGTCATGGTTCATGAGACAAGTTTGACTCCGCTTCCGCGAGTGCGGACTTGCTATCGTGTTGCACTAAGCGGATACAGCTCGCGGAGTTGACAATGCGACCTCTTCCAAATCGAGAGACGACTTAGGATGGTTGAGGCCAGTCAAGGGGCAGCGATGTCTGGCCGAAAAATGATCTGTGGGGGCCAGCGGGTATCCCCAGAGCGTATTTCTGTTCTGGTAATAAAAGGGGATGACCCACCCTGCCGCCACTCGCCGCCCGTCCAGTTCGGATCCGAACGAGTGGATTGGAAGAGCCTCGAACATCGCCGCAAGGGTCGAGGTGTTTCTGGTCTGATCCCAACAAGAAACCACGATGATTGTCGTTCGTTTCACATTTGAATGTCTTTGGTCACATTCTGCAGGCGTAGAATGGACGCCGACTTCCATTCTACAAGTGATTGCTTGAACCGTGTTGGGTGCCGCAAGTGCCACATGAACTACACGGGTCCAGTGACAGGAACCTCACGCAGGGTAATATCCAGTGACGACGACGAACTTTGATAGCGAGATAACGAATACATTCACGAACCATCTGGATTATACATGGATCAGACCAAGATTTCCTCCGGAACACGATAGGTACCTTGAGCATACATAGAAAGCGAGAGGCAAACTCGGAGAAGAAGACCGTCGCATCAGCTCGCACTCAGCGCTGACAGTGACTCCCATTCAGATATGGCTGTTTGATGTCGAGGAAGGATAGGTAGCATGGGATGGTCCCAAAAAGACGCTGATGGAACTAGTATTTGTCAAAAATTGAACATGCCAACGGACGCCAGTCGGTTTCCCACCAACGCAAGGCGTGTCCTGCCAGCAGGCTGCTGGCAGCCACCGAGTCGCACCCCATCACTAGTCGGATGCATATAGATCTCCCTGATCGACGCGCCGACCTCTCAAGCTACGATCCAACAGAGGCATCGACAAGACCAAGACAGACGAGAGAATTGTCGAAAGCGTCTTGTGTGACAACAATAGTTTGCCGAATATTTAAGCCTAATTAAGGATCAAGTAATTGAATCGCAGGGAAACGCAACTTTGCCGTTTTTACCGTCAGAACTTCTGCTGCAACAGTACATCATGGACGGGGACCTCCGCTTCGACCTGTGTAAGTGAACGGCGAATAGTGACCAGAACAACTTCTCGTTGACGGATCCATAGACCTTGCACGACCTAAGGGAGATTAGCTGATCTTGAAGGATTACCAAGGCAAAATGCCCTTCAGGTAGTCCTTCGGAGCGCCCCGACCCAAGAGACGTAAACATTTAGGTAAGTACCCTTTGTTTCTGCAAAAAAAAAAGCATGGACACCGTACATTCGTCCAAGGATGCTGGTCTTGCAATGCTAACACCCACATCGCATGGTCCGAGGCTTCTTCCATTCCCATGGTATGTACTGGGACTTTAGCCAGGAAACAGTGGCATCTGTCTGCAGTACAATGGGAAGGAAGTGCCTCCGACCATGCAGCAGCAAATGCACACATCCGAAAGAACGCAGCGCCCCTGGAGGTCCCTGCCAGCACGTACGCATGCGGTGACCATTCCCCACAACCCAGCTACGGAGACAACGATGAAGGTACGCACCGGGTAAGGGTTTCACGGCTGTGAAGACCAGTTTCATCGAGCGAAATCGTTGAGAAGTCTCTTTAAGCGTACCGGTAAAACCCAGGAGGTGGATGCGAGGGGAGGGGAGGGTTGCTGATGCTGATCGTCTTGTGGAATTTTATAGTCTTGCGGCCGATGTACTCGTGTCCGTCCGCCTGGTCTTCCGGCCTCACTCCGAGGTCATTTGTGCCATGAGGATGTCCTGGAGCCTGTTAACGGTGGTGATCAGTTTCGCGATCACGATGACAGACCATTTATGCTGGTGAGGTGTTCGGTAAATGCATTATTTTATCATTTTGACCATATCGAGGGACCACATGCCAGGACCATTTATTCATTCCTGGAAATTTACCTTTTTTTTTCCGGATGGGGGACACCCAGCCCTAACAGGTTGTCGACCACATCATCACAGGACCAGTGCGGGTTTTAAAAAGGTGTTGCATGCGTTGCAGCTTAGGCACCATTGTTCTGGAATGCACAACGCAGCGTGTCGCCTCGGATACATTCCCTTTACCCTTCCTCGCGTCGTTGATGGGTAATTTCCCCTCTATCTGAGTTTCCTAATGGTTCGGACTTTCATATGTCGGTGGTTGCATGCTCTCTTTTCTCCGAAAGCGCCACCTTTCCACACAAGGGAAATTTCTCTTCCTTATCGCTTTCATCTGTTCCCATTTGAAGGTTGCTTCTTATTTTATCTTATTTTTTGATGAGATGAGATGCAGTCACTCCGGACAGGTGGACGAGGTACGACTCAGTTTCCGATCATCTATCAACCAGAAACTTTTTCCACTCTCGTCTCTCTCGATCAGCAGGTGAAACTCGGAGTCTCCGTCCTCAGCCGCTCGTGTTCGGTCAGACGATCTGATCCACAAGATGTAGCATTGCGGTGGCGAACTACCTCGTGTATCATTCTCATCAATGATGGTTCGTATGATAGTACACAGACTAAAGGTACGAGTAGCTTTGCCGAGCTCTGACAACCACACGCTCAAGCCACCCTCTTTCTGTCACGGTGGATAGACAAACGAGGGAATGATCGAATTGATTCGCCCCCGACCAGCAACTTCGTTGAGCGGGGTTGTAATAGGTCGCCTGATCTATGGGACAAACGTGTGGTGCGAGTGCTGCGTTTGTAATATCTGCGGAACATATTTCTGATGTGGTGTGGCTGAACGTCCTGGAGGACCACTGCCAGGTGGCTCTCCTTTCCCAAACCCACTCGGATGATTTTTTTTCGCTCGCTTTCGTTCATAAAGCCACACTTCGTCTACCACTGCGCAAAATTCTACAAGGTATTTCTTTTACCATATCCATAAGCTACGATGGCATGCCTCATGTGGTCTCAACGCTGCGTTTTCGACCCGACTTCTGCCTCCGAGCCGCCACCCTCTTTGCATGCAACTGCTTGGTTTCCAAAATAGCTACCGGTCCACCGTTCCTCCTCAATGGGCCCTTGACCGCGTCGAGCACCCGCTGCGGTTTTCGCACGCTCGCTATTATTCTGCTGACTATCCCTCCATTGTCAACCCAAATAGGACCACTATATTGTCCGAGCTTAAGCTCGCCGCAATGTCCTATTTCACTCGTCAGGAAAGTGCATATGGACAATCGGTAGTATTTTCGGCAGGTCGGATATGTACCGTTCAGCGAAAGACGGCCCATTCACGCTTATTCACATCAGAACTGGACTGTGACAGCTCTCAGCCGACGATGACCACCACACGGAACTGTCCCTCGGATGCCAGAGCCAGACACAGCCTGCGCCGTTTTCCGGGGGTTTACCGCGCGCAGGCGGCCCTTCTGGCCTTCTCGGGAAGTGCGACAAAACGATCATGTCACGTCGACGATCATCAAATCATAAACAGTCGGATTCATGACGTTCATGTTCGCACCGTGGTGCCAATGGCACCCACATTCTCGGGCCGCTCCGTATTCTGTGCTTCTACACCCCAGCAGACGGCGTCTTTTTCCCGACACGTGCTCGGAGGAAATAGTCACGGAAGAACGAAAACACCGCAGCCCCATCGGCGCAGAACGAGGGGCTAAATGGAGACGCCGTTGCGCCACCGACGAGAAAGAGCGTGACCGTATCAGAGTCCAGCAAGCAATTTCGAGTTTGGATACGACGTACGTGATCCGACTCCTTTTTTCTTTCTGTCGCGACGCCCCCCTCACGTCGTCATATGAACAACTCATGCGAACACGTTCCCCTTCTGCCGTCCGATTAATATTACATTACCTGTCAGATCTTTCGACCGTCACCTCGACATGTCATACCACATTCATCCGTTGCCACGGTCGGTGTCCCAAATGGACATCCCTTGGGCTGACTTTACTGCGCTTAGGTGGAGTGGATCATCGCTCTGCGTCTGCTCTTCGTGCGTGGGAAGGTTGGCTGATATGATGGTCGCCCCTGATTGACCCTTGGTCTTGTTCGCACTCCAGCTGATGCACGCGGAAATGTTGTAGTTGCAGGGTCCAGAGTGCAGTGCATCCACACGGCCATGGCACCCAAGACGATGCAGGGTCCTGGACACACACATAACAAAACTGCGCGATGTCAAATTGATATATGGACGTCCACACAAATGCAGCTGCTACGACTACCACGCAACACCGAACCTCCCTCACCTTCTTCCCGGCGAGGACTGCGGAACAGGGATAGACCGACCGTTTTACTTGATCTCCAAAAGTTTTACCTCTGATAACAGACTATCATCAGTCATATAATCCGACGAGCCATCGGTTGCGACGCACCAAATCTTAATGTAGAGCCGGCGGGAATGTCATCCATTTTCCTGTTACCGTAACCCATCGATGGTGGAACCACGATTTCGCGTTCTCCTCCGATCTGCATTCCAGCGACTCCAACGTCCCAACCTGGTACTACAGTAAGCGCACTACGCCTTGCGTACAATGTAATTTGTCCTACCTTTGATCACATCACCCTGTCCGAGCGTGAAGACGAACTAAGCGATAGCGTTATGAGTAATTCGAAGCACACAACAAATGCAACATACAGGCTTTCCTTTGACGTTCTTGTCAAAGACTTTACCATCGAGAAACTTGCCAATATAACGCATCGAGATCTTGTCGCCCTTCTTCGCCGTCTTGCCCGTGCCGACCGTGGCATCCCAAACCTTGACACCTCCGTCGAGGGTACGCTGGGCCTTCTTGTCTCCCGTTTCCTTCTTTTCGTCATCCTTCTGCTCCGGCTTTCCCTTCTTTTCCGCCTTGTCTTTCTTCTTCTTCTCCTTCTTTTGCTCCTTCTTTTCCTCTACTTGCATCTCTACTTTCTTCTCCGGCTCAGGGGCAGGAACGGCCTCACCGTCCGCAGCCTTGAGTTTCTTTGCCAGCTTTTTCTTTTGTGATTTTGACAGCTTCTCCTCGTGTGCATCAACTTCCATGGCATCGTCGCGGGGGCGCTTGAGGTTTTTGGGTGACTGCAGCTCGTCTAGTAATTCTTCGAAGCGGCTACAGAAAGCGAGGCGGTCAATTCATGGAATCGGTCTTACAAACGACCTGACTTACGCGGCGTCATCAACGTCGTCATCCAGAGCGGCGGCTTCATCACCGTCGAGCTCTACTTCAACATCCGAGCTGACTTCACCTAGGTTGTATGCCTCTTCCTCATCTTCGTCTGAGTCCACATCCGATCCAAAGGGTGGCTGGTCAACAGGCTCCTGGTCTAGTGAATGGAATGGAACGAGTGAGGAGAGCATGGAAAGAGGGCATGTCACATCGTACCAATGTAGTTGCCATACAAATGGATCGGGCTGTCGAGAGAGAAAGAAAAAGACGCGCCATCAGTCATGCACACACACACGACACGTGTCTCTCGCTCACTTTTTGCCGACGGCCTCGAGGACGTACTCCATATCCTGCTCGAGGATGATTTCACACGACGACTGCTCGATCTAGCGTACACGTCAGACGCGTCCTCGGGGGCGAGGAAAAGTGGGGGAACGCGTACTTTGCCGGGGGTGAGGGAGCAGAGGACGGTGGTCACCGCGGTACCTAAATTGGATGGCGTGTCCTCGTCCTCGTCCTCGTCTTCCTCCTCGTCCTCCTCGTCGAGCGAGGCAAGGCTCTGGTATGTGAGCTTGACGGACGTTCTAGCAGAGCCGTCTCGGAGCTCATCGGGAAGGGCCGCATTTTTAATTTGGAGATCACCCTGAGGGACGATGACCTCTGCCTCGCCCGGGGTCAACACGATGCTCCTACACGGCTTGTCAGTGGCGCTCACGAACGTGGACGCGACGCGTACCAAGGTGCAATGGCGACGACCATGTCTGGCTTTTTTTGAAAAAGAGAAAGGACAAGGGGAATTTGAAACTCCGCCTGCGGTAACAGGTTGGTCGTCGTCGTCGTCGTCGAGATGGTCGGTGTCGAGGCTCGCGTGTCGCGGCGGGGAGCTGACGCGTTCAAACAGTCAAACGTACTCAGACCGTATCTCGCCGCAGTCAGGTCGTCCCTCACAGCAGCCCTCACGCTCGAAAACTTTTCATCGCAGGCAGGTCTCGTCGGCGCTCATCAGAGATCTGATCTCATGCACGCGCATCTAGGTCGTCGAGCGGCACAACAAACCAGAGGTCGAGGCACGGTATGTATGTCTCCCAGACGATCGCCACGTCGATACCTCAACGGCATATATAGTGGATCGAAGGAGGTCCTCCTCAACCCCCTTACGATATCACGCAATGAGAACGAGCGCGTGCTGATCGAGCCCTCGGTCAACTCCATACGGATGAGCATCAAGATCAAACAAGCAGATGAAATCGAGCGTATCCTATGCCACAAATTCACGCGCTTCATGATGCAGCGCGCAGAGAGCTTCGTCGTGCTGCGCAGGAAACCCGTCCCGGTAGGCTGATCGACGTGACGAGATCGAAGCAATGCTGATACTCCCCAAGGGTTATGATATCTCGTTTTTGATCACCAACGTTCATTCAGAAACGATGCTCAAGCACAAGGTCGTCGATTTCATCATCCAGTAGGTGTCCTTACCATATGTGTCGTACGCCAGTGTGATGTCTCCTCCAAACCTAGATTTATGGAGGAAGTGGACAGAGAAATAAGCGAGATGAAACTCAGCCTCAACGCTCGCGCGCGTACGGTTGCAGAGTCTTACTTGACTGCAGTAAGTTCACCATGCTTGCGACGCTGAGGAAAGAATCTGATCTCGCCGGCAGTTCAACTCATGAGTAGGAATCGTCGCCAAGGACCCCTTACCTTATCCACCGCATCGAGTGTCTTCGGGTAGATGCAGATGTACATCCTAGAAGCATAACGCTTGCCTCGAGAGAACCCCGCGCACCGAAGCTAACTGGAACGAATCCTCCCTATGGTCAGGAAATTGAATTCAGTTGATGATCCCTTGACAGGTCATCTACACTGAAAAATTACAACTGCAATGTGCTACAACTGCAAGGATAAAGTGGGAATAATATGCATATGAACAACGTCTAAGGTATGCGCGGTGTTGGTCCATGCCGAGACCTGGTGGTACTGGTACAGGATTATGCGAATGCTGGGAATGCAATATGGGGTACAGCTAGAAAAGGCACAACAATAAAGGAACAAGGTTCGGATGCCAATGCAGAGACGAAAGGAGACGACGGCACTCACTCACCGCGCACACCTCCCCCCAGATTATCAAACAACAAATCCTTGAGCCTTCCCCAGACCCGACTCTCGGCACTCGGCGCACACTGGACCAATTCTCTCGTCCTCTGTTCAGACTCGGCCAGCTGTTGACGCAACTCCCAATTCTCGTCACGCCACGCGTCCAGCTGAACGAGCATCTCCCGAGAATGTGACTCCAGCGCATGCACCTTGTCCTCGGCACGCGTCAAGTAATCATTTGATACCGTAAGCTTCTCCTGCAGTTGCTTCTGCGCAGCGCGTGCTGCGCTCAACTCGTTTTCCAAATCCTTGACGCGTGCCCGGGACACCACCTCGGGCGACGGTCCACTACTCCGTGGATGACTGTTCAAATCAGACAGCGAGGACGATAGGCGGTTTCTGTTGCTCGAAAAATCGAGGCCGAGCGCGTTCTTGGGTTGCGGACGTACCGCCCCAGCAATGATGGCATCGTTCACGGTCCCGTAAACGGCGCGAAAGAGGTCGTGTGCTGTAGATGCATGGCTTGCGCTCTCCGGATCGTCGGGATGTTCTCGGCTGATATCCAACTCGCACGCTGCCAGAAGCAACGTCGCCGGTCGCATGGCCGTGCTTTTAAACACAGACCTCGGGGAGTCGATCGGATTGTCACAAGGCGAACCTGGAGAAACCAACGTCACTGTAGAGGTGGCAGAGGCAGGCATGGGTACAGCTGTCAACGTATTCTCAAACTAAAAGGGTTCGCAGATGTGCGTGAGGCGTACCGTCTCCCTTTCCTTTCTCGAAATCGGACGGACTGTCCAAGCTATTGAGCAAGGATCTTATCACGGCACATGCGGCCCTCGAGCGGCCCGTCCGCCGATAGTGTGCGCCGACCAGGATATATGCGCCTGGATCGCTTTTAGTGATACTGAGCAGCGCGATCGTCCCCTTTGGGTCGTCGGGGAGCGCGGAGAGATCATAAGTGAAAGGGTATCCTTTATAAACGAGGCTGACTTGGTAACCATTCCCATTCGTACATGTTGCCTTATCCGCAGATAACGGCGGGAGGCGGAGAGAAGGGGGAGTAAGCGAGAAGGACGTCCGAAGTGGAGGTGCGCTGGAGGGCTTATCTGGAAGTTCAATGCTGCGTAAGAACTTGGTCACCGAGCCGGGTGGCGGGGACTCCGCCTTCCTTTGACCAGTGAAGGTATTGGTGGTAGGCGGCGCAGATGTAAGAGGAAGTCGAAGGAACAGGCCTGGCACATCTGCGTGTGTGCTGAGGGCACTTGTGTGCGATGGCCGTTCGCGAGCAGATCCGTCCGTGCTCGTATGTCTCCGAGTATGGGAGAGAGCACGATGTCCCCCTGGCTTGGAGAGAGAGCGGCGCTCGTCGTCCGCAGACGAGTCTGCTATTGCGCGTGAGGGCTGTGCCTCCTCATCGCGGCGCGAGCTGTGTGCTCTGTCTGAAGGGGAAATCATCTCGCGGGTGTGACCCGGGGGCCCGGGCTGGGGCAGGGACGCGTCGTGTGTCCGACGCGGCCCGCGAGTGGGAGAGACGTTGCCGGACGACCTGCGTTTTCTGTAGGGGGCAGACCGCGAGGACGGGGTGGGATGAGGACGGGATGTGTCCTTCATGCTGGGGGAAAGTCAAGCTGGGCGGTGGCTGACTCCGAGGTGGGACAAAGACCAACTAGGTTTCAGATCGACAGACCTATTCTCTCAAAGCTATCCAATCCCTCAGAGATGCGCAAAATAATCTTCTTCGACAACTAAAATGATGGAGACGTAGACCGTGACGTCGTGCGAAACCGACGGACCTCCGAGTCTTAAATAAAACAAGATATTTTAAACCACCTCTGCTAAGAATCGCGAAGCCTTTTATATACGATACTAAAGCCAAGCGCTCTTATGTTCACCTCAAGCATGTTTGATCTTCCATGTTCGAGATCTGTCGGTTTCGCGGCCATCTGCCTTACGTCATACCACCAAGCCTCCACCTTTATCTTCTTAGTCCAGACGTGTCGCTGGTGAAACGCTCTTCTCGAATCCTCTCAATCGCTTTACATTGGGGTGACCTAACGTAGATCAGGGTCTAGAACCTAAATCAGGACCAACAGGCTATCAGATTGTCCCTGAACACTGCTGACAGTCTCTGAGATGCGTTTTTTTACGCTGTCACTCCGCCACTGCAATAGTACTTACCGTCCTGGATAATATCCATTGATGCGATTCTCGTCTGGAGCAGCCATAAATTGCACCCGGAATCTCTCCTGAGCGGTTATCCTGAAGGACCACATGCTCAGGGGTCAATATTCCGAGGGAGTAATTAGGAGTGTGGTATCTGACACACATTTAGGAGCGCTCAAGCCGGTCTCTAACACACTCTGACCCACATGGACACACCGAACACCGTAGACTCAGTCATGAGCCATTATGGCACAATCGAGTTTGGGTTGGAAGGAACACTCAATTATTCCCTTCGCCGCCTGTGGATCACGTTCTGGGGCAAAGCCGCCCGACTTCGATCTGGAACCTCGAGATGCTTGAAACGCAACTGAACTACACCAAAGGGAAGCTCGTGTTACTCGAACAATATCCTCTCGTCCTGGATCAACTCAGGACCCACCAGCAATCCACAGTTCCCATCCCTTTCCGAGGTATACTGATTACGGGTAGCCCTGGAATCGGTGCGTGTGGATAGTCATCGTTCTACGTTTTCTCTAACTAGGTCTGTGACTAGGCAAGACGTGCTGTCTATGGTACCTCCTTGTTGTGCACTTGTGCATGGCGGAACCCGTAGCATTACTTTATGACAATCAACTCCACGTCTTCACGGGCTCGGGGCTTTATTCTCTCACTGAGACGACTTATGTGGCCCTAGAAACGGTTCCTTTTCGAAAAGTTCTTTGTCTAGTCGATATGGACGCCAAAGGAAGCAATTTTTGGTCCAGGGTTTTATCCCGCAGTTCCGCATGTTTTACAGTGGCGGCCAGCGCTCCGCAGCGTAGAAACTACCACGCTTGGGTCAAACAGTGCAGGATCGCAACGATTG
The DNA here is from genome assembly GCA_038089495.1 of Xerocomellus dryophilus. NCBI lineage: Eukaryota > Fungi > Basidiomycota > Agaricomycetes > Boletales > Boletaceae > Xerocomellus > Xerocomellus dryophilus. The sequence goes on from JBBPKY010000136.1 coordinate 13,609, forward strand.
TCCTCGGTGCCCCGTCGAAAGGAGACCTCAGAGATGAGTTGTGAGTTAGCACCGTTGCCCCAGCATTTATCACACTGACACTTGACGACTCAGAGTTCCTCAGTCCACTGACGAAGAAACGTTGGACTACCTGCTCGATATCTTTGGTCCGAACATACGTGCATTGGTTCCGGTCATTCACAATTTGTCCGCTGTCCGGTTACAACTCGCCACTGAACTGTATATCGTCGCGATGCAACAACACCTCGAGAGATTGGACGAGCAAGAACTCGGATACCTTGTCTCTCGCCCTGACTCCCTTAGTAATCCCTTCTTGCACACCCTTGTGTACATATATGGTACGGAAGCTATCGAACCGGGTGACGAAACCATCATCCATCGGATTCCCACACCGCTTGTCCTCCGTCTCCTCCTGCAATTACACCAACAATCACGCTTAGCACTAAGAGATATGTATGAGCTCTTTTCTGCCTCCTCACATCTGGCAGTATCCCGAGGCTGGGCCTTCGAAGTCCTTTGTCACGCTAAGATTTGCGAAATGGACGAGCTCATTCTCCATCCGGTTTCTGAACACGGTAACAAGTTGAAGAAGACCGATGGTGCCCCACCGGTGCACGTACCTATTGGGAAACGGCGGATGGAGATATACGCGGCTGGGAGGGGGGTTGAGACGACAGTGGATACGGAGTGCTACTATGTTCCCGCAGAAGGGAACAACCCAACCTTTGATGCCTTTGTACCGGGCGAAGCCAGTCTTGCCCTTCAGATGTTCATAGGACGAACTCACACCTTCAAGGCAAAGGGTGTTACCATGTTTCGTAAACGTCTCATGGCATTCGACAAAGGCCGCAACTGGAAAATCAACAAAATGAAGTTTGCCTTTGTCGTCCCGACCGGCCATGCGTTCGAGGTTCCGACACGTCGACTCCGTGACGTGGACTTTTTTGTCTTGGAACTTGATGTAGGGAAACAGTGTATGTATTGTCGTTGTTCCTTTGTGCATCACTGACATCGGATGTTAGATGAACGCTTTTATAAGGATGAGCATTGCGAAGACCATAACAACGACTCGGACGCCAATATGGATGATGAAATGACGCCTTGACTCTTGAGCGCTCCTATTGGTTAAGACAGGGTTTAACTCGAATAATCTGTCTGTGCGCAATGGATTCAAGTTTTCACGATGGTTCGATCGAGGCGATGTCAAACATGTAGTGGGGTATGTAGCGAGAAACGGTGCATTATCATTATGTAAAACACAATAAATACTATGTAGTCGCAAGCAAAGAACAGCAGGTCGCATCCCCGCAAGTCAGAGGTCCCATGCTAAATCGTGGCAAAAGACCACTGTCCTAGCACAGTCGACCTTGAATCCCTCCATGGCAACCCGAACGTCACGGCAACGGAACATGCGACGAATCGAGGCCCAGCGGGAGCATCGTATGGTCTTTCAGTGCAGCTCTATCCCAAGAAGACGTGCGCAGCTGGATCGTCCCACTTAGCGACGCCACGCTCACTCTAGACCCACTTACGTGTTCGATTGCCTCTGCCGTAGACAGGATGTTCATATGGTCCGGAACGAACCCGCCGTTCTGATCATCCCAGCGGAAAAACCTTCAGATGGAAGTTCGGATCAACCTCAGCGAAACTCACCAGCGCGGCCTCGTCGAGGTTGCGGAACGCGTGCCGCATGTCCAACGGTAGCTGCGTGGGCAGGATCAGCACGTGGACTGTTGGCGAGAACGGCTTCGAGGCGGCTTCGAGCGGCGCCATCGCCTAGTCCACCAAGACGATCAGTTGCGGTGTCTGTAGATGCATGACGAGGAGAACCGTACCATCGCCGTGTTAATACCAAGCGTAATATCAGATCGTTTTGCTCGGGCATCTTTACCCACCAGAACGAAAAACTCCCAGTAGCAGTCTATGATATACACTGAATCTTGCTGGACTGTCTCTGCAAACACGGTCGGAAGTGGACGGATCTAGCGATGGTTAGCGTCTAGGAGCCGTGATGCACCGACGCTCACCGGAGCCTTCGAGTTTGCGACATCCACAAGCCAACAGCGAGGCTCGGATGGCACCACGCTGCTCCTCCACCTCCAATAATCAGCCTTGGCGTAAGATTCAGAGTCACCAACGACCATCCAGAACATCTCGTCATCCCCATCGTTCTCGCCCTCCATGAGTTCCTTCACCGACGTCCCCCTGGCGGCCATACTCTGTGCATACAGGAGCGCTGCGGTCCGCTCTGCTGCCACCGAACCACAACCATGCCATACATAAATGTTATCCAAGATGGTGACACAATAACTGTACCCGGAACATAGGTTCCTGATGTTCTGTGGGTGGATGACACCAAGGTTTCAGAGTGTATTGCATAGAGAGGACGAACCAGATCTATCTCATCAATCAAGACGTGATCGTCGTTTGATCTCACGACGTGCATCGCAGTATTCTCGGAGGACCAATGAGCCCTGGTGCCCTGAGAAACCAGTCAAGTCAACGACACTCGAGGCATACCCTTCCTTACCTGGCGTATCGCAAGTTGCCCTCCGAGAACATGAACGAGTTCTGCAGGCTCGCGCTGCTGATCAATCACATTCTACGCGGAGAATCCTCCTAAATCATTGCAACCATGACGAACGAAAAGCACGAACCGCCAAAGTACCATACCGTCTCGCGAGTTCGCCAACCTTCTTCTCCTCCCTCTCTCCAAAGTGACACTTTTTTCCCTTCCAGCACCACACCTTGGTCGCTACGAGCCCACTCTCGCGGGACTTGGCACGATGCACGATAACAAGGACCTCGCCGTCGTAAAAGAGGTTCGTGTCACGCTGGACGGGGGCGGCACTCGTGTGGACGACGGACATGACTTCGACCGAAACCGTGCGCAGGTCAGGGTTCGGCACGAACGTGGCCGGTCTCTCCACTTTCAACAGCGCCGCAACGTCCAGCCTGGGCAACGGCTTGTCGACATGCTCTGTGCGCGTCAGCTCGACACGCTCACGTCCATCAAGGCTAATCCTCACCGATGTGCACTTTCGAAGACGGAGACGGGGGTGATGACTGCGCAGCTGCGCCCGCCGATTCGACACGTAAACTGCTCAAAGGACTCTCGCCGACAGCTTTGCTGCCCAACACCACGTTTTGGCCCGCACACCGCGACATGGTGTTCGCCGGAGTCACCGCAGGCGTCCGCTCCTCTGCTAACGGGGGCATCGCGATAGCCGAGTACCGCTCGTAGCTCGACTTGCGTTTCTCCGCCGCCGAACCACCGAGACCAGTACTTGGGATCTGGCGAGAAAGGAGAGGAGTAGGAGCGGAAGCAGAGACGGTCGTCATCTCTTTCTCTTTCTCCCCTTTCTCCTTCTCCTCCCTGCTGCTGGGCCGCCTCACTCATCGCCTGCGCAACCTCCATCACCAGCGCTCCATTCCCCGTGCTTGGAATCCGCGTGTGACGCGTCGGAGATGGCGGCACGGTCGTGCGTTCCTGACTATCCCTCAACACCGGCTTCTCGTCCTTGTCCGCCACTGCCACGGCGGTGTTGGCTAGACCAGGAAGGGCTCGACGCCCAACCATGCCAGCGGTACTGGCCGGCTTGGCACCTTGAGTAAGCCTACTCGCCGCCGAAGACGACGCTGTGGGCTTGACCCCGATCAGCGTAGGCTCCGTCCAACGATCCGTGATCCTTCCTGCGCTGCCGGATGGACTCATCTTGACAGGAGGCCCCGACCCAGACTGGAAGTTTCCCTGGCCGGATGAGGCAGGCGCGCCTGACGTGTCTGATGGACTCGGAGCGGGACCTGTAGATGATGGCGCAGCCAGATCGGGCGAATGGCTGACCGCTTCGGTGCCTGTGGCGGACGGGCGACCGAGTGATACCGGAACGGCAGGCGCATCCCCTGGTCTTCCTTCTTCGGACCTCGCTTTACGTGGCTTCTTCGCCCTATCCTTTGTAGGCTACGGCATCCAAGGGGTAGGATCGACCAGTAAGGAAAACATGCCATTAAAACGACGGAGGCAGCATTACACCATTAATCAACGTGAGGTATATGCACCAAGTTCAACCAAATCCAAAAAACGAAGGGGAGGGGCATCCATCAACCATCGATTCAGCTCAGTGTCACCAAAGAGGACGCACATGACTCAGTGGTTTGCCAGGCGACGAGGGCAGTGGTGATGCGGATACCCTCGGCGTCTTCGCCTTGCTCGGAGATGCATTGGTCCCAGCTAGAGCCCCGTGATTTAAATCACTCCCGCCCGTCCCCGTCCCCACCCCTCCAACTTGAACTCCTCCTTCTGATGCTTTGACGCCCAATTCGTCGACGTCGGGTATAACTGGGTTATCACCAGTCTTGATAGGCTTGATGTAAGATATCATCGTACTTGAAGATCCGAGCTTCCCTTCCATGTCTTGCACAGGCAACCCATCCGATTTCTTTAGTGGCGTCTTGGGCATCGCTGGAAGGGAAACTGCGCTCCGCACAGACCGTCCCGTATCATGTGTCTTGACCATCGAGACGTCTTGTCCCTGTCCTGACCCTGACTTGACACTCGTATGCGCAGTGTGTGATCTCGTCGGGGTAGAGCTTTTGGAAGTCGCAAGTGGGGGTGATGGCGTGCCGTTACCGTTGGTATTCATCACAGGATTCCATCGATCAAGCACCGAAGCGCGTCTGGCACCCTTCTCCCGCACCTCACCAACGCCGTGACTCGGCGCGGGCGACGTAGAGGGAAATATATGCTTCGGAGCGGTGGGTGGGCTTCCTTGAGGGTCATTACTGAATCTATCACTCGCTTGGACGATGCTCTGGACGAATCCACGACCCTGCAATCTGCTAATACTCGGCGTAGGGGCATTCATGGAAGAGTTGGCTGGTGGACGCAGGAACGCAGGGGACATGCCACGCTGAGGCTGTGGTGCGTGCGTGCCGCGAAGAGGTGATGGCGGCCCAGGGGATCTCGGGAGGACAGTCGACGTCGATGGTAACTGGGGAGATGGCTGGTGTCGCGGCGTCTGCCATGGAGCTGCCCCGGGGAAACTCGCGCGTGTGGGGCTGGATTGGACGGGGGTCTTTGCTCGCGTAGCATCCGTGCCTGGTGTTTTGGCACGTGATTCATCGATGAAGGTCTTTGTGGGGAATTCTGTGGAGGGCGTCTTTGAGCGTGCCTCGATGATGACCGGCGCCGTCCTCGACCGAGTGTCGGTCACGGGTGTCTTTGGACGAATATCTGTAACAGAAGGGGTCTTGGGACGCGAGTCCACGATTGGGCTTTTGGCTGGGGAAACAGTCCTCCCTCCAAGATTCTGTGATAGTGGGCGCGAAGGAAACGGGGGAGTGGGAGTAACTTTGAGCCCTGAAAGGCCGCCATGTGGCGTACTTTGTCGACGCTCACGGATCCCACAGGACGACAATTTGGGGGATGAAGATTGACTAGGGGCTTGCTCCTCCATCTTCTCAACATACCTACGAGCAACGTTTGACATGCTCATCGTACGTGTACGAGAGGGTTCTGATGACACCATCTGCGGGACAAGTGGTGCGGGGTGGGACGGAGGGGGTTGTGGCACAGAAGTCGGTGCTGAGGGCGAGGGCAGAGCAGCACCAGGTTCGCGTCCGACCATGCCTGGCATTGCAATACCACCACGACCGAATATTGGGTGTACCGGACCATGATCCACACGCCCATCGTATGCGACGCTCGCATTCAGCTGCGGCTCGTGCCGTCTGAGTCGTGGACCAGATGCGTTGCCTCCCATGAAAGCTGCGAGCGAAATAGGAGCTGGCTTCGCCCCTGTCGACGTCGGTTTCATCGCAGGTTTTGGCAGCGAGACAGTCGACGCTGATGGCTTCTCAGAGGAAGGCATCCCCAGATCAGGCTCCACAGGACGCGACGAGCTTTCCTGGAGCTTAGCTGCAGTGCAGGCCGTCAAGACGAGTACTTTCCGTTCGGTGGTAGGTCAGATCACCTACACAGATCGATCTCATGCATCCCAACACCGAAATCGCCACTCTGGCCTGTTCTACTCCTCCTCATTCTTGCTAGCCTGGCTCTCATGATCTCTTCTTCCAAACGCCGTTGTTCGGCCACATCATCTGCATCGACTTGGCGTTGCATCGCCTTTATTCTGTTTGTCCATTCTGTGAGCCCAGTGTCCGTTGCAGTCGAACTGGCGTGCGCTGGCGCAGGCGGGAGATCAAACCGAGTAGAACGCGGTGTGGACGTCGCCGACATCGCTGAGAGGCAAGTATTACTTCGTTTGCCCTTTGCCTGGTGGTTTGAGGGCGATGGATCGGGCTAGAATGAAAAGTGGAAATACACGCTCTGACTGCTGGCAGCGACTCCCACAAACACATGGTGAAAGTGGCTGATGTAATAGTAATACTATACAGTCCAATGTGTCCGTTAGGATAATCAAAAGTTGACACTAGCATCAAGTTCCACGAGGCGTAGCTAACGTCCTCGATAGTCAACCCATTGTACATGTACTTTAAAGCATCGCCCGGTTTGCTTAAGCAAAGATGGCGAAAGTAGAGAATACAGCAATGAGCATGGCGACACCAACGTTAAGGCCGCTGACGGAAAGAGAGGCAGCCCCACCCGTCGAGCTCGTTGAGTTGGAGGCAGTCTCCTGGATGTTGGAAGGCATCTGCCCATCTGCTCAAACTCATGAGTTTAACCTCGTAAAAGAAACGAATTACAAGACGGACCGGTGAAAGAAGAGCCACATTCGGACTGAAGGGAAGCTTCTTCACTCGCTAGGAGTCCGGGGAAGTCCTGATCGATAATGGTGTACGCAGCCTTTGTGCAGTTGGAGCAAGTTACGTTTTGGGGAATGCCGACATCCGTTCCAGCCAAGGCCTCTGCGATCAAGCCAGCAATGTTGCTGAGGGTAAGGGTGGTGGTCGCCGATTGAATGTCAGTAAGCAATTCAGTTACACAAAGGGAGTTTGCCGAAGTGCTGCGCAATAACGATCAGTCGATGGGGCCAAGCACAGCTGAAGGGACTCACTCCTTCAAGCATGCGACTTGTCGAGCGGTAGGGTAGTAAGTTTCGACGGCCGTCACGGCTGTGGTAGGGTCGGTGGTCCAGCCAATGCTGGCGAGGTCGCTGGAACAGCCGGTTGTGATGTTAGTGACGACAGCCTGGAGGGTGGCATTGCTGCATGGGCCCTGGCTACACATCCCGGTCAACCAACTGTCGACGGTGGGAATGATGGAAGTGGTGGTAGAGTTGGATAGAGCAAGGGGCGCGAGGAGACCAAGGTCAAGACAAGTGGCATCACTGGAGCCCGCAACGGTAAGCAGGGCCGAATAGCATTCATCCGAGAGGCTGAAGGGATTAAAGGATCAGCGGGAGCTCTTGGGATTGTGGGAGAGACTTACGACTGAGCAAGGGCGAGACCAGCGCCGGCGAGGAGAAGAGCAGGTCTGAAGAACATGAGGAATGTAAAGATAAATTACAGAGGGCGATTAAAGCGCAGGGTTAGAAAGGTAACAAGAACGAGTAAGATGTGGACTAGAAGCAAGAAAGGAGAACTGCGGATTCCTGGTGTTGTCCCCCATTTATAAAGAGGTCGCAAGCGGCAGTGCGGCAACAGCAGGCACAGCAACTTTGTCATTGTCTTGGATGTGCTCCACATAGTGTGATGCGCTGGACCTGAATCACATCACTGTCTGTGTCCACTGCCCAGTGATACCACTCACCAGCACCATCGTATATCACCATCGACGCATGTCCGACCCGCCGAGATGCGGGTTAGCATGGTCGGGTGCCCCTCGCCGATTGTGGTCAGCATCGCCTCCTTGTGCTCAAGTGGGTCCCATGACTGGAATCAAAGCACCACGAGCATAAGAACATTCCAGGAACACAGGTACGAAGCCTAGGCGCATTACCCAATTTGTGTTTTTGGTCTTGACCGTGCAACAGCGCGGCTACCAGCCAAAAGCATTGGTGCTATTCCAGCGCGCTTTAAAATCGTCATAACTTCCAGGTATATTCTGTGCGAGCACCACGGAGCAATGAGTCAGTGACACAGGTCGGTTGGATTTATTCACCATTGTGCGCTAACTCACATGGGGATCAGGAGACCTCAAAAATAATGTACTCGCTCCACGACACTTTTGTGAGTCTCTCATTGACCAAAATGACCGTAGGCGACGCAGGTCTAAGCGAACCCCAAGCGAGCTCATTGAGCACTCGTTGAGCGCTTATGAGCAGTGACTGGCCATAAAGGAGTGACACAGGTCGGTTAGATTTCTCACCATCATGATGATGGGCCTCCATAAAGGAGCCGAAGATGTATCTATTCTCCTCCCCATCCTTCATGTCGTCCCTTTATTTGGCCTGCCTTCTACTCTTGTTATCTTGCAAACCCATCACTTCTTCACCGCCCCCAACACCGAATCCTCTCCATGCTTTGTCGCCATGCTTTCCGTCCCTGGATTTCAAAATGCCATCCCATATCCCCAGTTCGCTCGACAACTGGTGGTGTCCCATGGACTCCGAGTATGCGTTCATGGGCTTCAGCTATGAGATCACTGCATGTCAGTCTTCCTCATCGTCTTCTACCTCCTTCAAACTGACGTGACCTCAGGCCAAAGCCCACTCCAGCTCAACGCTGAATTTGCCGACATCAGAAATACTTTCAAAGGCCGCTATGTCCGTCTCTACGGCTTCTGCGATAATGATGGTTTCTAGTGCGTGCACCCTCGCTGACATGTCTCATCCTTCTCTCCAACCTGAACGCCCAGTGATGAAGTCGTCGATGCCGCATGGAACAACGGTCTTGGCGTTCACGCACTCATATGGGTATGTTTCATTTTTTTTCTTCTTTCCCTCGCTCATACTTTGCAGTTTGGTTTCGATGGTGGTAACGAGTGGGAGACCCGTCGTGATTCACTCATCAACACATTAACTACCAATCCCAAAGCCAAGTTCGTCACCCGTGTCGTCCAATTTGGCTCCGAGCCCTTGTATGACAACGTCCTTCCCCATGCTGAGCTCGCTTCCCAAGTCATCTTAGCCAAGGCTCGGCTCGCAGGCGTGCAAATCCCCGTCACCGTCTCCGAGCTCGCTTACGGTTATCAGGAGCGCGGTGGTGCTCAAGACGTCCTCGATGCGATCGATTTCATTAATATTCACATGCTTCCTTTCTTCTCGGAGCTTGCGACCACCGGAGCACTTGCCTGGCCACTCGTGGAGACGGATACGAACTGGTTCATCCAGCATGGTAACGGAAAGAAGATGTATTTTGACGAGGTCGGTCCTTCAAGATATCCGGTCTATTTCCTTTCTTGACTGCTCGTCTTAGAATGGCTGGCCCTCCGTCACATCTCCAAGTGTCCAGCCCAACAGCCCGTCTGCGGTCGCTAGCGTCAGCAGTGAGCAAGTACGTTATATCTCTGACCACCATGCCTGCCTGACCTGATGGGGTGATTGTAGGAATACTACCAGTTGCTTGACCACCACTGCACAGATCTCAAGAACGCTCCTGGCGGCGGCATCGGGTGGTTCGCACACATCTACTCTGACAGTCAAGAGCCTGGATATGGGATCTACGATGTCAATGGCGTGGAAAAGTTCAACTTCAAGCCCCGTACGTCGTGCTAGACGGGCTTGGAGCGGCCGTCGTTATTGGGATGTCCCGGGAGAATAACCTTTTCTTTTACTGCTGGTGCTCATGAAATTATCGCTAGTGTTAAATAAATTGACCACGGGTTTCAATTATCTGTATCCCTAGACTCGTCTGGGCAACCATGTATCATCATTACATTCGGTGGCGGTGCAATACAGCACACATTTCAGAATGCATGACATGCTAATGCATATTATCGACGAACTTGCCATCCACCAAAACACCAACCTATAATCCGAGGCTAATCACGCATAATGCATCATAATGCATAAGAAGAGGTGACCAACACTACGCATCATGAAATAGCGTACTGTAGTTGGCTAAATTCACGTGTAGTCGTACAAAAAGGAACTGCGGGCATGTACAGATGAACCTATGACAAGATATTACCTCAACAGTACATTACAGTAGGTTGGCAGCAACTATGCATGACCTAGGAGACGACGATATCATTACGAATAGCACCCTTAACCATACCACTTGTCGCCAATCTTGGTCTTCGCAGGGGGACGCTGGGGAATCTGTGACTCGGTGATGTTCCAGACTTCTATGGCGCGCTGGGTAATAACACGGATTCATTCTGATGTTACCGAGCAGTTCAAGAACCCTACCTTCCATGTGGCCATGTCGAATTCCATAACAATCTGCCGAGCATGAACGCCTGCAGCTCTATCATCCATAGTCGGCTGCTCGCAACGCACTAGCAATGCTCTCAGGCCACAGTCAGGCGGGGCAAGTGTTCCTCACGTACTGACGATAGGTTCGCCGTCCTCGTTGATCTCGAATGCACACTCTCCGTCACGGATGACAAACGACAGATAAAAGAGATTTTCCACAGACTGCGCAAAGTCGTTTGGGTTGACGATAAATTTGAAGAGGTTGATAGGGCCAGTAGTTTCAAGAATATCTTTAATCTGGAACCGTTGTTAGCGGCGTGGCTACAAACGCCTGGAATTCAACGCACTTTGAGGACATTTTTGGTGGTTTCGTTGTCGGATCTCTTGATGTCTTCTTCCTTTATTTCTTGGGGCCTACGTTCTTCTTCTTGGACTTTCTCCTGCTTCTGGCGCTTTATCGGGCCCCGTTTTTTCTGTTCTATTGAGAGAGGGCCCAGCCTGGCAGCCGATCAGTGACGCAAACAAGCGGACACGGAGGAAGGCGGGTACATGAAGCCGGTGACAGGGACTCTTTTGCTTTTTGCCAGGGCTTTTCGACCTATCTTGTCCCAGTCTAGTGCGCCGTCCTCCACCGCCTCCATCTCGTCCCCGTCTTCGTCTTCGTCTTCGAAGCGTTGCCTGCCACCCATGTAGGTAATGAGTTTCGACACAAAGTCATCCATGTCGAATGCGGCCGATCCAAGTTTCATGGCGCGCGCCTTTTGTGCACCGAGACTCGAGACATTTCGAAGGACCGTCGAGTCAAGCGTTGCTTCGGTCGGATTCTTGACTGTGTGGGTGCTCAAGAGATGATGACGGCGTGACGGCATGGAGGTGCGCACCTTTGGAAAACAGTTCGTCCGCCTCTGCAACCTGACCTGCGAGATCGTCCGCGTCGTGGTCCTGCGGTCTCAGGTGTTCTGGATCGTGTTGGCTTCAATGCACATTTGGGAGAACACGGCGCGTCGGACGCACCTCCTGTCTTTTTTTCGAGCAGACGATATTTCTTGCGGATATCGCGTTTCTCCGCTGCATCCTGGTCTGGGTCGTATGCAGGGCCCCCAGCGCTGCCCGGGTGCTCGAACTCGACCATGTCTGCCGAGTAGGACAGAAGCGCGTCCAGTACATTGGCGCGACGCGTTTTGGCCAAATAAGGACAAACACGCGCTCACAGCGCGTCTTTGCGGCCCCTCATCTTCAAGTTGACCACCATGTCAGCACACGCGATAGACGTAAGTACACTCCACGGCCCTCGGCGGCGCGCTCATAGCAGTCTCTGTAGTACAGTAGAAGCACGCGCGCGGTGTGTAAAGGGCCCGCACCGTGCACTGGCGCCTCCATCCCCGTGGGCAGTCTGAGGTACGGCCAGATCGTCAAGAGTGAATTCGGCGAATCCGTTTCCTGGCGCCATTGGTGAGCATCTCGTCAGGTCGATAACGTTCCTGTGAATTGGCGTCAACGACACAGGGGTTGCGTTACACCTGACATCTTGCGCACGCTGGCCGCCGCCGACCTGAACAGCGTCGCTGGGTTCAATAGCATTAGGTGCGCCGTCTTTTTCTTCTTCTTCGGGTGTGGGGTGATGGCGAATGGTTGTGTAGATCCGAGGACCAGCAAAAGGTGAGGCGCGCTATTGCGCGCCAATGTGTCGATCCTGCAGATGTCCCTGCGACTGCAAAAGTAGCTGCACCCCCTGCGGTAGTGTCTGGCGTGCCCTCCGTTGCTCTGGCCGGACAGAAACGAAAATTCGATTCGGATGTCGCCGAGACTTCTCGGTCCCTCGGTCAGTCGAGCGTTCCAAACGCGAAGGCCACCCAAGGCGCAAATGGACTGCCTGGTGACGAAGATGACGAGGTCGCGCTCATTGAACCAGAACCAGTCGATGAGCTCTATTGTGTCACGAGGTCTAGTATAGTGGGTGTACAATACTACAAGGGTACGTGTTTTGGCGTTTCGAGTCAGGTTTCGTTGTGCTTACCCGGTGTGCAGGTCTTGTTGGGCCCGGAGAACAAGTTAGCCTGGTCAGGGAGCCGCACAACCGATATGACAGGTACGATATTGGTTGATGTTCTTTCCGTCATTCTGCCGACTACGAAATTGAAGGAACGCAATTCAAGTCAAGAACATCGGCGGGGCTCAAGTGGGACATATCCCAAGAAATGTCGCGTCCCAGTTAGCCCCACTTCTTGATCAGAAGCTGGTCACCGTAGAAGGTGTTATGCACGAGGGAAACCGTAAGGCTCTTTCTAGACGCCTTGGAGTCGTGACCTGACAATTGTTTTTAGTGAGCGGCTTCAGCTACTCGTTATCTATGTAAGCATCGTCTGGTTTCGTCGGTTCTGTGCCTACCCGCATAAATGTTAGGTCGTTGAACATCTATGGACCGTCTGACAAACGAGACATGCTAGAGCCGATGCTTGTCTGGGCTACACCTCGACAAAGTGGTTTCCCACAACGGGCAAAGGGTGGGGTTCCAGGGGCATCATCTGCATCTGCTATGGCTTCTGGTGCTGGAGGCGTGTATCCTTCCACATACTCTGCCGCGCTTGCGGCGAGCATGGGAGTGCCTGGCCCCAGCCAGGGTATGACAAGCGCCCAGAGTGAAGCACAGCAAGAGGCGATCAGAAAGCAGAACGAGGCATTCGTAAGAGCTGCGGAACTTAAGCAAATGCTGAGCGGCCTCGAGAGAGTTGATGACGAAGACCGGCGTGCTTCGTTGCTTGATACGCTCTGTTCGGCGGTTGACATCTTGAATCTTCCTATGCATCCTAATCCACCCGGCGTCGCCAGCGGAGAGTTGGTTGTGGACTTATTAAAACATCAAGTAAGACGGTCGTTCTGCAGTCGCGGTTACATGCTGACCCACACTGAACCTTCTTAGAGTCAAGCTCTTCAGTGGTGCATCGGCCATGAATACCCCAAGTTGCCTACCCAGGAGTCGGACAGTCCAGTCCAATTTTGGCAGTATAGGAAGGCGGGAAACAAGGTATGTTGTCATGATTGACGAGCAGTATCAATCCTACATACTAATCGCCGCCAGCCATACTATTTCAACCGTCGGTCCGATTTGGTTGACATCTAGCAAAGTGGCTGACGATTTGTGTTGTTCTAGTCGCCACTAAGAGTCCGCAAGACATTGGCACACCTCCAGCGCTTGGCCGAGGTGCCTTGGTAGCCGATAGCATGGGTTTGGTATGTGGTGCCGTGACCAGGGACAACGGAAGATAACATCCCTTGTAGGGCAAAACGCTCACGATGATTTCCCTTATCCTGGCAACCAAGAAGGATATCCCTAAGGGATACAGCAACAGTACCCTCATCGGTGCGCAACGTCGCGATGATGTATAACGTCGCTCGTCTCATTCGCTGTGTTGATGACAGTCGTCCCACTTTCTGTAATGTCCAATTGGGAGAAACAGATTGACGAGCACTGCGTCAGAGGCGCCTTGTCCGCCTGTGTTTACTACGGTGCCACACGTAACATGACACCTCAACAGCTTATGACGCGTGATGTGGTGATCACTACCTACCAAGTTGTTTCAGGCGATGCCGACTTCAGCACCGGCACGCAAAATGGTGGCGAGGGGGGACCTGCGAAGAAGAAGAAAAAGAACGGGAAAGGTTTATTCGAAGTGAAATGGAAAGTATGCATATGACAATTCGTTGAACATTCCTCGCAAGCTGAAGTGAGCGGTGTTTCTCAGAGGATTATCTTAGACGAAGGTCACAACATCCGGAATTCCAAGACGAAGATGGCTACGGCGGTGTGCATGCTCACTGCCGAAAGGCGATGGGTGCTTTCTGGAACTCCCATTGTGAGCGATAGACAGTTTGTCCGTCCCCCATCTAACTCTCCCTCCATAGATCAACTCTCCCAGGGCAAGCCACGTTTTTTGACCTGAATTCGTTTCTGTCACTAATTTCAACAGGATCTTGGTTCTATCCTTACCTTCCTTCAAATTTGCCACCCATTGGACGATGAGGATTTCTTCAAACGTCTGGTCTTGCGTCCTCTGAAAAATGGAGATCCTTCTGGTGCAGAATTGTTTCGTGTAGGTTTGTTCTGCCAGTCAAGTAGTTGCTCTGACCCTCTGCTAGGCCTTGATGAGTCATATCTGCATTCGGAGAACGAAGGAGGTAAGTTTTTGACTGACGTACTGCAGTACTTTCAGCCCTAACGCTGCACCGAAGATGCAAGATAGTGAGGGAAATTCCCTTGTACCTCTCCCTCCAGTAAAGTCCCTCTGCCTGCTGTCCCCTTCATCCACTCACCCGTGATAATAGGTCGACATCACTCTAGTCCCTGTGACACTCAAAGACGAGGCACGAGTAAGTGTTGCAGTAACTGTGTTGCGCCAATCCCAACTACGTTTCCAGACACTTTATGATGCCGTGGAACTTGTTTCCCGACAGCGAGTTGAAAGCCTAATGAATGAAGTGGGAGGATTGAACCATGTCGTGGGTGTCATCTTGATCTCATCCTCTTCTGAGCTCAAATATGTCTAGGTAACTACTAACGTCCTGAGCATGCTTACCCGCCTGCGTCAAATTGCTCTCCACCCAGGACTGATTCCAGCTGATTACCTGGATCAACTTCAGGCAAAGGAGGATGTCAACTCGTCTCGCGGCGCCCCCGTACAAATCACACCCGAGCTCAAGGCCAAGTTGGAGGCGCTGATTCTCCAAGCGATCGAGGACAACGAAGAATGTCCTGTGTGTTTCAATGCGATGACGGAACCTAGGATTACCTCATGTGCCCACGTCTTCTGCTTGGCTTGGTAGGTCCCAGTTTACTTGCTGGCGTGTATTCAGCTCACGACAGTATAGTATATCGGAAGTGATTGGAAGGGATCCAAAGTGTCCTATGGTCTGCTATTTGTTACCGCTTCATCGACTGCATCGCTGATTCACTCGCAGGATCGCCGCCCTCTTACTATGCAAGCTTTAATGGGGCCGCCACCTCCTACGGACCTTACACAAGCCCCTGTGAAACAAGACATGGACCAGGACGATCTATGCGCTGGGTCGTCTGCCAAGATTGATCAACTCATCCACCTTCTGGAGCTGATTCCTCACGATGGAAAAAGCTTGGTTTTCTCTCAGTTTACTTCTTTCTTGGACAAGGTAGTTGTGTTTTACGACCATGTTCGTTTGTTTTGCACTGACACCTTGGATAGATTGGCGAGGCATTGGAGGAACATGAGCGAGTGTGCTAGTTGAATATGTGCGGATATTGTGCTGAATCTGTCTGCAGCATCCCATATGTGCGGTTTGACGGCAAGTTGTCTGCAAGAAAAAGACAGGAGGTGTTGGAGCGGTTCTCCATTCCCCTTGACCCCGATGAATCTCCTGCTCCCGGAGAACCCCTTCCATCTACTCGCCTACGTCAAACACAAAATACGCTGGTCAGGGATGACGAAGATGCCACCGATGGCAATGACTCGAACTTTGTCGCCGGAAATGCCACTGACGATGACGACTTTGAAGATGACATCTCGACCCGCGTCAAGAAGAGCAAGGCGAAGGAAAGGAAGAAAAAAGGAAAAGGAAAGGCGAAAGCCATTCCCACCGTGAAGCAGGTTTTCGACGGCTCCGCCTTTTACGGCCAAAACCCCAAGGTCATGTTGATTTCGCTCAAGGCAGGTGCCTTGGGTCTTAATCTCACAGTTGCAAACCACGTCTTTTTGTGAGTCATGTCTCTATTTTCTGTGTGTATTTAAATGTTCACGCATCCCATCAGGATGGATCCGTAAGTAATCGTATGGCCATTCGTTTCATATATTGATCGGTGATTGTTGGCTTCCATTTTCATGCTCAGATGGTGGCAGGTAATGTGACCAGTCAACTCGTGGCACCTTCTCTGCTGATAATTCTATAGGAGGGTATCGAAAGTCAGGCCATTGATAGATGCAATCGGTAAGCGGAATGACCTGTCTTGTTGCATGACAAATGCTGATGTTGCCTCTAGTATCGGACAGACGAAACCCGTTCACGTATATCAATTAATCGCCGAAAACACTGTCGAATCCAAGGCAAGTCATCTACTCGATTGTCACAGACTGGCTCTTCTAATGGTGACGTTCGTAGGTGATTGAAATTCAAGAGAAGAAGAAATGCCTGATCCAGCATGTATGTAATCGCCCTCGCATCGTCGGATAGGGTTAACCGCGACATATCCTCACAGGCTTTCTCCGGCATTAAACGGACGGAGACTCAGAGAGAGAAAAGGGAAGCAAGGCTTCAAGGTGAGTGGTGACGCCCTCGCCTTTGGGGCTGCTCAATCAAGGTTGTTTTAGATCTTGTAGAGCTGTTTGGGATCCGCGACCGGCACAAATGAAGACGCAAGGCGCCGAAGCGAAGAACAATTTATAGAGTATAGTTACTTTTACGGTACATACAGTATATCTTCTTCGGTATCACACAGTATAATTCACTCTATATTCACTTCGAAGGCTTTCGAGGTAAGACAGGGAATTTCCCAAAATGAAAACTATACAGTTTCGGCAACGACCGGGGGCGTCAAACCTTAATTGTTTGTCGTACTGTGAGACAAACAGTGAGCTCGTCGCCGAGGCAGAATCCACGCTTGCACATCAAGACCCTCAAGAACATTTCAAAATGGCCGCGGTCCAAACGCTTCCCAGGGACGTCTCGAGAATTGGCCAGGAAATCAAGCTTTTCGGCAAATGGGACACCCAGGAGTACGCATCGATATGTTTACATGAACTTGGTCGTTGATCATGGTCACAGCGTTGAGGTCAAGGATATATCATTGACCGATTACATCCAGGTCCGCCACGCAGTCTACCTCCCCCACACAGCGGGTCGTTATGCAAAGAAGCAATTCAAGAAGGCCCAAATGCCCATCGTCGAGCGTCTCGTTGACAGGTACGCCTATGCCGCGTAACATGACCGGAACAGAGCGGGGAGATCTGAGGCATATTTGATTTGATTGCGTCTACCAGTCTGATGATGAAAGGCCGCAACAGCGGCAAGAAGCTCTTGGCCGTCCGCATCGTCGCACACGCGTTTGAGATCATTCACCTCCTCACGGACCAGAACCCGATTCAGGTTCGTACGCTTCGGGTTGGGACATATTGGGTCGAGTTTTTTGACGCCGTGTGGGTATCTAGGTGCTCGTGGATGCGATCGTCAACACGGGTCCTCGAGAAGACTCGACGCGTATCGGTTCGCAGGGTACGGTCCGTCGTCAGGCCGTCGACGTGTCCCCTCTGCGGAGAGTGAACCAGGCGGTCGCACTCCTGACCATCGGTGTAAGCAGCCGTCCATGTGCGCGGGGTGGGCCTCGTTCTCACAGCATTTGCGTTTGTGCATAGACCCGCGAGTCGGCGTTCCGCAACGTGAAATCGATCGCAGAGTGTCTCGCGGACGAGCTTATCAACGCTGCCAAGGGTTCATCGAACTCGTATGCCATCAAGGTTGGATATTGTCTGTTGTCTGCGATCGCGCGCGTACTGACCGACCCTTGCGTGCGTGCGATAGAAAAAGGACGAGCTCGAACGTGTCGCCAAGTCCAACCGGTGAAAAAAAATCGTCTGTCCTCTGCAGTGTTGCACACACAGGAATATGCGGAGGACTTGGGGTTCGCGGTATAAGTATGGCTGCACTATATGGGCTTTTCTTCTCTTTTCTCCCTTTTTTGCATCTGCCCCTCATGAAATGCAATCCATGCTTTTTAGCCATGTATCCTCCATTGCAACACGTTCTTATCTGCTAGGGTGCTCCCAACTGTGTCTCGGTGTGTATCGTAATGGGCGCTGTTTCTTCAACGTTTGACATCCGGCGAACATCCGAGAACGCGGCATAGATTGCGAGATCCTGGCATTTTCCGAATCTTCGTCTTGCAGAGCTTCGGCAACCTACGGTGTCAAAGTCCCTATACGTTTTAGGACGCGGCCTTGAGGTGTTCGCCCCGAGTGTCCTAAAACGTCTGGCCACGAGACTACGAGACTTCCGTCATTCATTGATTCAGAACGAGACATGAAGGCGAAATGAGTGGAGCCGGCTACGGCACGAGGTTCTGAATTATATTCTGATTTGGGTGCTCGCCTCCAAGACTGGGAAAATGCGTTCCAGCTCACTTGACCGCGTCCCATGTCCAGTGCATAACGACTCTCACGCGCGCGCGATCACACGTTCATACGGACGTTGGCGCACGTAAATAGTTCTTGCACTTCGCGGGTTTGGGCGTTCGTTGCTGGAAAAGTCCAGAGGAGTCCACATGAACGGACCCTCTGAGAGGTCTCTCACGTTCACGTCACCTTGACCCCGCACCGCACCCCGCCTTCGTCCCCTTTGTATGTACGGTATTCGGTATAGATTGCGTGCCATACTCGGCTCGTCCGTGAACTCGCCGCATCCTAAAGCACTATCGGATTGGCAATGATCACCGTACCGTAGTACCATACGCTCGTACCCGCTCCGAGTACTTGCGTTTTTTCCTCGCTTCGCTGTCAGTAGAAGTTCGAGCTTCGGAATCGCAGCGCACGGGCACCCTATGTACTTGCTTGGCATGCGGGCACGCGCACGTTCGTCTCGACGCTTCCGAGCTTCCACCCTACGACGAACGTACACGTCGTACACACATAGTCGACCTCGTCCCGTGAGCAGACGCCTTCCTAAACGGAGCAACTCAGCGTTGTGAATTGGCCTTGGGAGAGCGAGTAGTATTCACCGACCGTTTCACGTTCGCCGGTCCCCCTTTTTCGTGCGCAGATCGCCATCTATGATCGATGAGTACACGAGTATGTCATAGATATCATGATCTCAGGCGTTTGCCGTCGCCGACCAGTGCCCGATTCAAGTAGGTGCACCGTATGCGTACCCCACCTGGAGACGTCAAGCAGTCAGGGGTTAGGGCACCGAGGAAAACGAAGATGATTGACGACCGACGTGTCCCTCGCGCGCGTGCAAGGGGGTCGAGCCCGGGCCTGAATATTTGAATCTTCAAAGCATCGCCCTTGCCTTTGCATAACGTACTGTACCGAGCGCCGAAGAACCTGTCAGTGTATCATGACCGCGCCGACATGTCACGGTGGCGTTCGCTGGCGTTCGGCGAACAAAGCGACAAGTCGTGCCTGGCGGCCACCTAAAAAGCGCCGAGGGAGAGAAATAAATAAATAAACAATCCAGTGCGGGTGGGACGCACGGCGAACAAAGCGATTCAAGTATCCCGGACGATCCCCGGATACTCGTCGTCGCTCGCCCACTACCGACCCGCACACGACGTACCGGTCATCTCACCTCGACTCCTGTGCGAGGCCCATGAATCGTAACACATTGACCCCGCGTCTCCAAGGCAGCCTGAACGGAATATCGAATTCGACAGAGGTTGTATCATACAAGTTCGACGTCAGTCTAACCCTGAACGCCTCCACCACTGCCACACAGCCCTATACACTGCAAACACGCCATGGCCTGTTCAAACGCAGCAAGCCAGCGTGAATCTCCACCGATCGATCCCATGGCACCGCGCCACTGGGCCGCCCACGATCGGGAATGAAAACCGAGCTGTCCCTTCCTGCGAAAAACTCTATGTAGTAGATAAGCCCCAAGGAGCGGGTTAAATATAGTATCAAGTACACATATTTACGGCGGTTCCACGTTCCCCGGCCATCCTGTTTTGTTGGCGCGCCTAGTTTGTGGTCAAGAAACGCGACGTAGGATCAAGGCAAGCTGGCTTGACTCGCCCTCGGGCCTGTAAAGCGTCCCGTGCGTGGGCCTGGAAACGGATAGATCCGGGATAAATAAGAAGATGCGCTCGGGCCGGAAAAATGGACCAGGATGGGGTTCGATTCAGGAAGAGCAAATGGGTTAAAAATATGCTGTGTACTGAATCAAGTTCAACGGGGGAAGAAACCACTGTAATGGAATACGAAAACTCGAGTCAGGGTGCGTCCTTGGACGACCATATGGAATGGGGTTGGTCCGAGGCAATTATGAGTAATAATACAAAACAGCTGGGAGTCTTGGGGTCGCGCAGCCACTGAGGCTGTGGGGCGGCGTCGTCGTCGTCGCCGGTGATCGTATGAAGATCGGTTGATGCATTAGCGCAGTTGTCCTGATCAAGCTTGTTCCACGCTCGCAGTGGAAGGGTCCGGCCAAGTGTTGTACTGGGGGGTGCGAAAGCCTGCCAGTCAGCCATGTGCCAAGAATCCATCCCTTCAGTCCCCCAAAAAATCCAGTTGAAAATTCGTCCAAGAGATTGCGCGATTGTGCAAATCCGATCATGCCTCCGAATCCCGAGTTGTTGTTGATGCCGACAAGAAATCAAGAATGATCATGATATCACGTCACCGATGAACGGATTGTCGTAGGGAATCTGCCGGGGATGCTCCCGAAGGTGGTTCTGGTTTGGGAACAACACCCGCAAGACCGATGTACCCAAAGTCACGGCCAATCTCTTTGACCATGGCTTTACCCATTAGGCAAACCCAGCCAAGGCCCTCGCCAGTGACGCCCTGACCTGGCCAGAAAAGTTCGCCTTCTTCGTCCTCGATGTCTGGCTCGTGCTCCTCATGCGCTGAGAGGCTCGATCCCACCACACGGGCAAACGTCGTGGGGTAGTGGCGTGACAAGATTGGGAGATTCAGGTACTTTTGAGCATGGTCCATGCAATAGCCTGCCGAAACGATACCATTCGATTGCTCTTTGAGCGTGAACGTGAAGGTTGGGCCGAATGAGGCGGTCGCCCTTGCAGCAGCCGCGATCATGTTGGCTGATGGCGCACGCCCATCAGAAGTGTTGGGCACATGAGCGACCAGGTGGGGTGGTAATGCAGCTTGCGCAGACTGTGTAGAACGCGGCAGGTTGGATGACTGGGAAGCGACCAGTGTGGCACTCGAACTGTGTGTATTCGGCGTACCGCCTGCGCTGTTTGTGATGGGTGTTGAGTTGGCGCTGTTGGCGGGAGCAATGCTCGCGGGAGAGGGAAGCATCTGAGGGGTCGCTTGGGAGCCTAGCGAGAGCTGTCCCGCGGTTCCCGCAGTCCCATTCATCTCCGCTTTCTCCGCCTCCCGGCTGAGTACGGTCATCTCAGACCTCATCTTCGTCCATGTGCGATCTAGTTCAGGGTCTACTCCCAGTTTCGCTGTATAGTAGAGCTTGCGTGCGCGGATGAAACCCTCGATCATCCAGCTGTGTGAGAGAAAAAGACTCATGCGTGAGCGAACCACAAGAGTAGGCAAACTGCTTACATCAAGCCCAGCAGGGCTTTTTCACGTTCCCCAAAGGTATCCTCGGTAGTCCATTTGTTTTTACACCAGCCCAAGAAAGCTTCGATGGTGACCCAAGTTTCATGGAAGCATGCCTTCTTGCTATAATCCTTAATCCATAATGAGTAAGCGAAACAGACGAGGGCGTCGACGAGCTCTAGCCGTGCGATGATCGCCCCAAATTTATGGTATTGCGAATTTGGTGGAGGAGGAAGAGACAGTGGGCGATATTCCTTGTGAGAGGAAGGGTATGTTGACCAGAACCGGGCGTCGCCGGAGAACTTGAGTAGACGACCAGCATGGTGGTACTTTTGGTGTATGGCATCGAAGTCGAGCTGAGACATCTTGCCTCGCCGTGGTCGACGAACGGGTACAGAGGATGGTAATATGGAGGGCGCTGTTGTACGAGAAGGGATTGAACCCAAATCCTCTCTCACTTCGCCGTCCTCTGACGGTTCAGAGCGCAGATTGAAGTTGGGGGGTTGGTTAGAGGGCCTGTGGAGGGCGGGAGGGGGCGGCGGGACAAGGAGATAGTTGTGGGAATGCAGTGATAGCGCATCTGTGTGGTGGGTGATGCGCTGACGTTTAGTGGACTCGAGGTCTTGCGTAAGATCATGCTTGCGCTTGAGTGGAGGTGGTGCAGGGGAGTTTGACCGGGACGAAGGGGGAGATGGTGGTAATTCCGGTGGCAGCGGGGCTGAGAGAGGGCCCAAGATCTGGAAATGGAGGAGACATGTCAGGAAACGGGGACTATTGAGAGGAAGCGGTTACCTCTAGACTCTTGAGGAGCTGCTCGCGCGTCCATTTGCTGTTGGCGATAGGATGAGGGAGGGTGAGAACGTGGGGGGGATGAGGAACTGACCGTTTCCTTGGTTTCGAGTAGTGGGAGGACGATGCGGAGGAGGAGGAGGACGGCAGGGGAGACATGGTGATAGTAGTGGGAAGAGAAAGAGCGGTGGCCGGCACAACAATGCTGGAGAGTTGTGAGGACCCGCTAAGGCGGGTTCAGAATTTGGCTAAACAGGGAGTGCCTTGCCGGTCACAGCGCTTACCAGTACGGGAATAGCCCCCTCGAGAAAATAAAATACAAAGACAACCCCCATGAACGTGCAAAAGCTGTACTACGATATTCGTATTACAGATCACGGCCGTTTTCCGCGAATATGTATCTCGCTTCCTTGCCTCGAAGAACTGCAGCCTGGGCCCCCTCGCAACCTCGCTCCGCCGACATGAATGGGGGATCCTGGTCCTTGTTGGGGATGGCACGCAACGTTTATATGACGCCTGCACAGCTCGCCAGCAACGCGGCCGGCATCCTGAGACAGAACAGACCTGCACGCCTCCTGGTCCTGGTCCGCGTGATTCATAATTTAAATACATTTCCTCTGCAATCTTTCCCTTGCCTTTCCCCATGTGGTTCTTGGCATATATCTGCGTATCTACCACGTTTCGGATCTGTAACATCTTCCATCACGCCACGCCACATCCCTCCATGAGTCCTCGAGATCCATCCCGCCTATGCTGCCAGCACCCTCCCGACCCCTGCGATGGCCATGGCCTCCTCCGTCGGTTTGGAGCGTTCTCACATGCCCAGACGGGACGCATGGCACACCAGGCAATATCCGCACTGGCCTCTCTTCAGGAACGTCACCGAAGTCCCAGAATAGCCGTGATACGTTTATGATAAGTCTCCATTCGAGATGCTATCCCTTATCCACTTATATCCACACGCGCCATATGAATGAATGCTCCATTGCGTATGTACCCGATAACCCCAAATCCCGCCTTTCCTACTCCTCACGCATATCCCTCCGATCGCTCTGGGCCAAACGATGGCCATCCCAGCCACTGGCCAAATGGACACTCACATACCTGATGGGCAAAACTACATCGCCACCACGATTCCGATCTAAGCGAAATTGACCACGCCGCCAGATTCCGGAGTTCTTTCCGGACATCGACCTTTCCAGTAAGCCCAGCCATCACCCACGCCATCAGCTCATCCGTCATTAGCTACAAATTCCACTCTTCCATGTCAAGCACTGAACCGAACGACCCAGAAGCATAGCGGACTTGACCGAGTCGCTTCGCTAATTCTGTCTCACCCGCGGCTGTACTCGGACGATCCAGGAACCGGTTGCACAGTTATCCGATCACGAGGAAAGCAAACCATAACTTTACTTATATGTACCGTGACGTGACAATGGCATGGAATGCTCCTGTCCCGAACAGAAGAATCCAAATTTCTATACCAGTTTCGTAGGAAACCCCAGAAATAATCAATTTGACCAATGTACGTCGCGGAGCGCCAAGGGACAATCGCACCTGCAACGCGGGATTGCCGCCAAAACACCAACGAGCCTCATGTGCGAAGACCACACGGCAAGTAAACTAGCGTGCGTCCCGTTGGTCCAGGGGTGTACCCTTGGTGGAGGGATGTGAAGAGTAGTCGTATCGCCGACCTATCCCACTTCAATTTCATGGATATGCCGCCCCAAAATTCGTGGGATCGGCAGACGGCGTGTGGACCTGCCAGCGTTTGGTAAAATGGTGGCTTTACGCTCGCGAGAAGGGTTCCTGTGGGTTCTACTGTGGCGTGAGTCAACGTACCCGCGATAAAAGCCAGGGCGTATGCACCACTATAGAGATTCGGAGTCTAGTTAAATGCCAATCTGGAAGGCCGAGACATCTGATAACCTTTCCCAATGTCGGTGTGTCGCACCACCCCAGCACAGCGCGGGCCATTAAAACCGGAACGCAACGATGCATTCAGCGCCCATCAGATGTCCATCCTGTGCTAGCGGCCCCGCCATGCTGTCACATGGTAGCAATCATCTGTTTGTTAGTCATCGAAACGACTGTAAGTGAAAGCACTAGGACAGCCCTGGAAACACCGTAGCCGCGCAGTTCGGAATGAGTGGATAGCCCTCACGAAGTCGGCCCCTACGAGTTATTAGATGCTGCAGTCTTGTGCGCGGCGAATTTACGGACTTCACCTTCCTTAATCTGTCTAAATGCACGACCCTCTTCTCACCCAAAGATCGTCACGTACACACCAGTGGCCATTTGACCAAAAAGATCCACCCTTTCAATCCTTGTTGGGATCCGAGGAAGGTCCACTGGGGCCTTCTGTACACTAGCACCATGTCACGGATCGTACGTATGTAGAGCTTCGGTAATTCCACATAATGTTCTGACGTTTGGTTTCTCGCGAATCTTGGGTAAGGACCCGAGTCGTTGAGATGCACGATAACGTAAGATGCCCGAGCGACGGGGGATGGTGGAATGCGAAATGCGAAATGCCTGTTGAAACACTGGCCGAAACCTTGGATCCAGTGGATGTAGCCAGAAATGTCTTTGATCTGCAGATGACGAATTGACGCCGCGCTGTGCGAACGCTTCCGCGGGCGTGATCATGATCGGTGGGGAAATGAGACCTGAAGGTGCCAAACTTGACATTCGCGGTCCTTCCGCGTTCCTCAGAGACGACATAGAAACAACATCTTTGCATCGGTCACGCAACGGCGGTGGGGCATCAATGCAAAGGTAATATCGAAGGTGTTATAGCGACGAGTGTTCGTCGGGGTACTGTGAATGAGCATTCTTCACGATCAGGATGGATCGATGAATACTGTAGGCCGTGCGCCACACGCCGCATTTTTGATGGGGCCGAATGGACAAACAAACATCATCATGTGTACAATGATGACATGAGTGCCTGACTTGTATATAAGAAGAAATGTCCCTTTGGAGTGGGAAGAAGGGATAGACGCATCTCGTAGGAGGGGCCCGTGTTAGACCCTGCGCCACTCGAAGAAGGAAGGTGCCAAGGCAATTGTTGCATCTTGTTTGTGCATGTTAGGATCAGAAGCTCTCGAAAAACAAATCATCCCAGAAGGGCAAGACTGTCCTGAAAATGAACACCAATTTAGTCTGGAGCGCAGACGCAAAAGCTTCGTCTTCCCGCGACCCCCTTTTAGCTGCAATTCTCTTCCTTGACGTGAAAATCGATCTGAATTTGAAAATCTTTGGAGTTTTATCTTACAGGCGTTTTTGTAAAATCGCACCTATTCAATCGGGATGCCCCAGCAAGTGGAAAATGCGACGATCGTGATGTTAGATCGCATTTGCGAAGCCGATATTGGACGGAAATTGCGTGTTGCAGGAAGGTGTGGCTTGATTACATTCGTTCCACGCCTCACTGTACAAAAGGGTCGTCAAACAGGATGCTCACATATGATGCCGAAACCACGCTTGTGTTGTTGCATGACGCTTCAAACGCACTGCTTGTCGATGTAAATCTCTGCGTTGGCGCCGACGTCCTTATGTCTGCGCCAAGCACGAAGGTGCGGAAGGATCCTAACATCGACCATCGATGGGCTTTAGAGCGAAAGTGTTATGTATGGGTTGTTGGCTACCTTGAGCGGGTTGATGTAAGTGATTCTGGTTCCAGATATGCTTAGTTGATCTCATAGTAGGACATGCCTCCGCTTGTTCCCACCAACCAGTCGGAACTGCCCATACCCATGCTTCCAGCCTACCTACCACCACCAGATATCGATCCATCACTCGTTGTGCGTGCCGTAATTATCGCACCAGTTACGAGGGATTTCACTACTGGACGGGTACGAGATATGCTCGCTGGGATGGCGGAGGTGCCTCCCGTGACGTACCCGGAATGTGCAGGGGAGGACCCGATTCATGGCCAATCATGACGCAGTACATGCCAGCCGAATCACACTCGATGTTTGGCAAGACAAAGGCCTGGCCTTCCGTAAAAGTGGCCCGTGTTGTGAGACACTTTTTGAGATCACTTAGAAGGCTCATCAGGCTTACTTGGTTGCGAAAGAGTTATTGGAACTAGTGTTCATTTCAGCTGCTCCACTGAATATTATCGGACATGCGATCCGACCTGGAGAAGTTCTCTCACTCTTGTCGGCTGAGATGACGTGCATGCATGCAGGGGTACCTTCCAAGGGGCGTGGCATGAGTTAGCCGAGTACGTTGTGGGTAAATAGGATGCCATTGACCTGGATGGCACTGATCTGAACCGCATCCGTTTCTCCGCGAGGTTGTGGAGCCCACGCTGGAACCTCGACGCGGTTGATCTGTGTCTGTGATGGGGTGTGGTACGCAGTGTGTCCTTGTGAGGTGCGGTTCTGTCGCTGGACCAATAATATATGGCACGATTTTATCGATATGGGTTGGATAACCGATAAGATTAGATGGTGGAGGTCAAAGCGGAATGCCGAAATTAGATCGGGTGTGTTCTTCTCCACTTCCGCGGTGAAAGTGGAAACCAAGCGGACGAGGACAAAGACTCGACAAAGGACTGTGTGCTCGCAACAATTGTGTGGATGGCCCTTTCATGTCTTTTTCTCTCTCTTTTATTTATTGTGTGGTCTGCCGCGGCCTTGCTTTATGAGACCACGTGTTGGGTGACCGAATTTGGCGAGTGCTGGATCGGGAATTGGATAGCGTGCCCTGCCTCGCCTTGCAAGCCGGCGCGCTGAGAGCCTGCACCACTGTCCACAACGCTCTTTCTCTCCACCGCGATCATTGTCCTCGCCATTTCCACTCTTCCCTCAATTTATATATCTAGCATCGGTACATTCACTCCGTCTACCATCCATTCCATACCCCTCCGTAAGTTGCGGGTCCGCACCGCCGCTATGTCTTTGTTAAATCGCCCCACAACCTCTAGCTCTCGGTGCTCATCCACCATGATAGGCACTTCCAACAACCCCCACACAGACCCATTCCGGTCGCCCTTACAGCCCCGTCAGCCTGCTCCTTATCCCTACCTCCCTGCTTCCTTGGCGTACGACTTTCCCGCCTCCTCCACCTCCAGATTCCCCATCTCCTCAATTCGCCAAGACGCACCTCAGATATCGAGTGCAAAACCACCAGCCCATCCTCCCAAGCCCGTATATCCGCGCCACGATCCACTCCACATACTCTCCCAGACCCCCCCGCCTCCACGCCGGTCGTACCCCAGCGTCCTTCCAGCACCTTCGGTGGCGCCTGGCATTCTCGCAGACGGCGTCCTCACTGCCAAACTACCCTCCGTTCGACATTTCCTCGAAGCCGCGACCATCGCTCCACCCGAGTATCCCCCATTGCCCACAGACAAGCGGGTTTTGGCGCTTGTAGCGCTTTCCGTGTTCTATCACCCTCTCCATCCAGCCCACTGGGCTTTCTGGAACAGAGAGCAGAAAAAGGCTACTGCACTTATGATACAATCTGTTTTGGGTGAGCCCTGTCACACCAGCCGCTTACCTGTCGCACCATGCTGACAAGCGTTTCAAAGATACTACTCCCACACCTATTCTTTCTCCGATTGGATGGATCGATGTCCCAGAGAACCTCTGGATTCTCAAGAGCATGCAGCTCGCTTATGCCCCAGCACTCGCATCAATTCCTTGGTACACGACATATACCCCCTCCGAACCTGAGAACCGTATGAATCTTCGGAAGCGAAAACCACCCGCCATCCTCCCATCGACAACAAACGGCGCAAGCGGTGACGAGACTGTAGACGAAGAGGAGAGAGTGACTCCTCCACCTCGCAAGCGTGCCAGGACACGCAAATCGACTACTTCGCGCTCAGCAGAGGCCCGAGCAAAGTCCAATGCTCACGACGATCCTGCAGGCGAGGATGCCAAACAAGGCGATGAGCCCGCACCACCAGAAGACGTCCAGGTGACGTTGTTACTTGCACCCGATGTGCAACCCACCGTCACGAAATCTGCGAAACGTGAGCGGATCGACTCTCCTGAAATTGTCATTTCTGCGAGTGCGGCAGATGACTCCATACAGCCCGACCCGCTGGATGTAGAGGACGCGCCGGAGCCGCGCAAAAGCCTGCGTCAGCAAGAGCGCAGGGCGAAAGCAGCGAGCTCGGCTTCGCCTGCATCTGTCGCATCCACACTCACCCCATCCATTCGGGCTCGCGGTTTGTCTCAGGCGACGCCGTCCCGCGAATCGTCCTCGGTGACCCCCGAGTCTGTCGGGGGAGGAGAGTCTGGATCGAGCACAGCCGTGAGCTTGTGCGAGGAAGAGCCAACGAAATCCAAGGCTACCGAGACAGTAGAAAAGGTAGTCAATGAAGAAGCGGAAGAAGCCGGCGTTGAGGGCCCCGCCGCAAAGAGGGCTCGAATTGCCCGTCCCAGAGCCAAAGCTGGCTCTCGAGCGAGAACGGCGATGAAGAACAAGACGGCTACCGTCACTGACGAAGCGAAGACAAACGCGACCGTGCAGGCGCGGCCGAAGGCACGATCAAGGGCCAAGACTCGAAGACGCTGATTGGTTTGTTCCGGCAGAATCACGACAGAATCCAGCATCGGCATCGGCATCAATATTGGAATTATCATCATACCATTATCCTATTGGAAGGAACAACACATTCTCTCTCGATCTCAAGTTGTATACAGTCCTACTGTTAGGACGTCGTTTGCGCCTCGGCAGACGAGCACATTGTGGGTGTAGAGTGGAGGTTGTACGATCCGTGAGATCGTCGTGATTCCTTCTCCATTCTTACTCCATCCGTTCTTCTCCCTCTCCCTCCCTCTTTTCTCTGTATTTCTGAAAATCGGATGTCTGTCGCTTTGCTTTGCACTTGGTCTGTACCTAGTAGAACGTCATGTAGCGTGGGGGTGATTTGTACCATATTACCGGGGATGTAGGGGATGTAGGAGGTAGTACCGTCGCATACTTTCTTGGAATTACTCTTTCTCGAATTGGCTGATCCGGACGAGCAGGGTTAATGACGCGACGCGTCTGTCACGAACGCGACGTGACATTGCACGTGATTGATGACAATGTCACAAGCTTCGGTCATCACTGTGGCAGTGACGTCGAGCAGGCAAGTGGGTTGGTCCGAGCGCAGATGGCAGGTATTCGTTGTGTCTGAGCTTTCGTCGACCGAGCTCACGACTCTTAGACTATGCTGTCTTCGCCGTCGCAGACTTTGACGCAAACGCATATGCAAACGCCGTCCTCGCCGGCGAACCATACCCTCCAACGTCCTCATCTCAGCCGAAGCCCAAGGCCCCGCTCTCGATCCAGGAGCCTGCCA
Source organism: Xerocomellus dryophilus (assembly GCA_038089495.1). NCBI lineage: Eukaryota > Fungi > Basidiomycota > Agaricomycetes > Boletales > Boletaceae > Xerocomellus > Xerocomellus dryophilus. The sequence continues at coordinate 43,218 of JBBPKY010000136.1, forward strand.
AGGAGGACATCT
>JBBPKY010000137.1:0-37044 GCA_038089495.1 Xerocomellus dryophilus
CAGACTGTTAGTCACGCTCCCCTCGTCGGCCGACTTCTTCTCCGACTTCCAGCGCTCTGACAACGAAAACTCGTCGGTGGCATCGCGAGTCGACTTTTCGAACGCGTCTTGTTGTTGACGTCGGATCTTTAGGTTTTCTTCGATGTACGCCATCCTGGGACCACACGCGATCAGTCCGAAACCAAAAAAAATACATGCGAAAAAAAAAGGGACGAGCGTACATGTGTTTGTCCACGTCGAGCGCGTTGGTCTGTTGAGTAAAATTATTAGTCCGAACGGCCCGTCGAGCCTTGGCAGCCGCGTCCGCTTGCTCGCTACAACGCGTCCGATCGAGCATCACGGTGGTCAGCAATCGCACGTCGACGCGAACACGACGGCGCTTACTCGTCCTCGGTATTGGCACCCGCACCCGCGCCAGCGCCCGCTGCAGACCCCCTCCCTGAACTCTCACCGAAACCCTCGCCGGACCCCACACCCGCACCCGCACCCGCACCCGCACCCGCACCGGCGCGCAACCCACCCTTGTCCTCGGGTACCTCCTCCGCATTTCGACGTCGTCTCTTCTTGGCGTCCCCGTTCGACAGCTTGAAAACATCTATTCCCTGCCTCGCCTTGCGCAACCGTCTCAACTCGAGCAACTCCGAGAGCCTGTCAAACGTGACACGAACACGAGCATGAGGATGAGCGTCATGGATGCACCTCTCGGAACACGCACGGAAGAGACCTGTCCTCGTCATTGTCGGCCTCGTCGTCAGAAACGTGGGCCGAGGTTGGTTCTTCTGTTTCTGGAGACTTTTCTCGGACGCGAGGTTGTGGACGACTTCGTCTCTTGATCATGATTCGTGTACATCAACACAGAGGGTTACGTAAGTGATATGTCTGTTCGTTGTCAGGGGCTACATATGACAGAGATAGTGAAAACAAACAAACAAAAACATAGTAGTAGACTTCTAGGTAGTCCTTTCCGTTTCAATAAATTCATTGTACACGTTCCTCCACCGGTCTTACACCCTCGCCCCCCAAACCGCTCTCATTCGTGATTTCTGCCACCGCCGCCGTCGAAGCAGCTACCGCTGCCGTCGTCGCACGGTGCAGCTCCTCCGGCGTTGGATATGCGATCGTCGGAACCCCAATAGGTGGCGAAGAATGCCGGTTAAGCAACGATTCTGGTGCACGCAGTCCACCCCGTCTCAGACGTGGCGCCTGCGAACGGTCCTCGGTCGGCTCTTCCCCCCCGCCCAACCGCTCAGACGGATTCGTCGCCCACCCTGAATGAAGCGGGAAATACCAGTCGTCCGACCCGCTCGTCGCCGGTCGAGGTGTCGGTATGATTTCGAATCGACGCGTCCTCCCAAAAGGGAAGAACCGTCTGGCTTGGGCGGACGACCGTGGACCGAGGGAAGACATGGGAGGTGGATCGGCGGCGTTGGCAACCAGAGGTTCTGATCGAACGTTGTTATCTTCGTCGTGGGCAAGTTGGCGGGTGGAGCTACGGCGTGCGGCTGTGAACTCGCTAAAGTCTGACGCTCTGTTACGCCCAGGACGACGAATCGATGGCTGCCTCGATAACGTCGAGTGCAGGAACCCGCTCGACGATGATAGAGGCCACGGACTCGGTCTCGCCGGTGGCGAGGCATCCACAAGCGGTGGTAGTACTCTGTCGCTCGCCGCATCGGGTGGGGGCGCTGATGATACCGGGGGAGAGGCGTGAGGAAAACTCAAAAAGTAAGGTGCCGAGGAATTCGACCAACTGTGTTGAGACCGATATGCATCGTATAAATCTGTGTTGAGGCGACTGCCCTCCATGACGGGCACGAAGCTGCCATATGAGCCCAGCTCGTCGTCATCTTCGTCCACGTCCAGTTCGTCTGGGGGTTGTGAGAGATACTCGGCAAGGTCTACCCCTCGCCGGACACCGGGTCCGCGACCGGGCGCACGCTCGCGATAGATAGACGCTGGGCTGGATAGCTTGCGCAGGGACCGCGCGGTGCGGTCCCCAATGAGACCACGATCGGCTGCGTGGTTGCGATAACGGCGGTCTGCGACCTCCTGTGTGGCGCCGTCGGTCCCGAACGAACGAACGATATGGCAGTGTGACACACACCTTGACGAGGACTTCGATGAGCGATGTGGTGAATGAATCACCACGGTCGAGGTCTTCTACGAACGCTTCGTAGGTAATCATGGGTTCTACTTTCTCGAGCTTCGCGCGCTTGATGGCGCCGGAGCTAGGAACGAGGTCAGTTGGGGACGGTTACGGAAAAGATAAGGTGGCATACACCAAGCTCCTCATTTTTGCGCCGAGAACGTCATCATAGTATTCTGTTGTCCTGGAATCCATGGCTACCTTAGCGGGCCAATAATGTGGGGGATGGCGCACCATTTGCCCATAGTTTATGTATTCTGGCTGTCGTTTTTGGGAGTCGGGGAGACACGTTAATGTGGGCTGCAACGAGGCAGATGTCGGGGGAGCGCCCGTGCGAAAATTGACCGTCGTCAACAGCATTGTTGCCATCTATTTGTCACCCCTTGTTCCTTTTTCGGAAGCGCCCCTAAGTGATCGGGACAGGTACCGAGGGCATTATGAATGACTAACACCGCCAAGCTGTCGGCAGAATCGATGATCTACGTTCCAAAGTAATAAACGACTACAACTCGATATCAGCTCGCATCGTCCGTCCCGCCAGGACTGCCGTTCGACTTTGGCAACGAAGGTGCAGCAGCAGCCGCACGGGATGCAGCCGCGCTCGCCCCAGCCCGATCCTTGGCACTCAACAAGCTCTGGAAAAAATTGTGCAACACCTCGTGCTGCGCCTGTCCCCCCGACGAGCTCGGTGACGAACTCAACGTCGGTGACGCAGGCGTCCGACCAGTCGTCGACCCCCCTGCACCACCCGCAGCAGGCAACCCAGACGTGGGCCGCGCGCCCCCCCTCGACAGACGTCGCGCAGCGTCTCCGTTCACACTCGCATTCAACGCAGTGCTACCACCCTCCATATCCGCAAGGGCCTTTTCCACGTTAGGCAGGCTGAAGCTACTGCTCCCAAGGGGCCCGACGATACCGGCCGTCGCAGTTTCTGTCGGGTTGCGGAACGCACCACGTGGATCTCGATCTGGCTTCTTCGAATTTTCGTCGTAGTGCTTGGCAAGGAACGCTTGTTCCGCCATCGGGGCATTGAATGGGGGGAGCGGTGGGGGCTTTGGGCGGAAATGAAAAGAACACGCGCTGACAGTCTGATGTGGAGCTCACCTTTGCGCCTTGATCGGGTACCAACGTTCTGTACATCCTCGTTGTTGCGCCCGCATCCTCTGTCTCTGACCGGTCCGCAAGATCCGTGTCCCACGCCTCGCCCCACACCCGCGCCTCGAATCCTTCCCGTAAAACGCCGATCTTTCCCCAGCTATCCCAACCGGCAGGAACGACGATGCGGTCACGGTCGAGCGTGTTTGGCCTGTGATGGAACACAAACGGGTTTCGTATCGGTGCTGGTGCCTCCATTCCAGCGGCCACTCCAGGAGACGGCGCGAGAGGCGTGAACAAGAGATGCAGCGTATACTGCCGAAGCACGTTGAGGGTACTTGGTTGAGGGGTCGTATAAAATAGCGCGGCACCATCTACTCGTTCGAGTTGGGGCATCGCGATGCGAACGAAAACAGACGACTTACATTTTAGACATATCGTGCGGAGGACTTGCATAATGCCGTCCGTCTGCTCTTCCCATTCACCGCCCTTGCCTTTTACCATGGCTCCCATGCCCGATGCGCCAGCACCGACGAGATCACTCCCTTCGTCGATCAAATCCGCCTTTGTGCACACGACGATGATCGGAACCCCGGCTGAATTGTGCGTGAGCGTTCCAGAACCCAACGGCAGTACCGTATTCGACGTCAGGTTGGACGTGGTGGGCAACGCATCGGCGGACGGCTCGGTGTAGTGCTGCAGATGTGCCTGTACTGCGCAACGTTCGAGATCGACGACACGGCCAAAATGAACACGCACGTCGTTCGTGGTTTTCCTCTCTCACGATTTCCACCTCTCGCGAGCCGTCCCCTTTCGCCCAGAGCTCCACCCACCTGAGCCACGTCTGCAAATCGTCGATGAACGTCCACGGCCGCGTCCAGTCCAGCACGATCATGACGAGAGTATGGTGCAGCGCCGTCCTCGGGGGCAAGAAATTGGGCAGCAAGGCGGTGTACGCCCTCGCATCCGAGGGCACGGTGTAGACGGACAGGCGCGCCAGGGTATCTAGGAGAAACGCCAGCTCGCCACCAGCCGCGCTCGCCGCAAGACGGACGCACCTTCGTCGCCGTCATCCCGGACGTCCGCCCAGTCGTATCCGAGCGCGAAATCGGTGCGCGATGCGTCGTTGCTGTCGTCGGCAGGGACGGGTTTCTGGAGGAGCGCGGAGGCAAGGAGGGATTTTCCAGAGGCGGGCTGGCCGAGGACGAGGACCTGCTTTGAGGGTATCGCGCGGGTGGAGGAGACGGAGTCGAGGATGGAGGACCACAGGTCCTGCGGGGGCGCTGCTGGCGTGGCCGGGCGCGACTCTTGCATCGTGCAAGGAGAGTTGAAACTCCGAACCGCATGTCTGTCCCGCCGCACACGCTCGCAGAGTCGCCGCACGCGCGCTCGATCGACATCCTCGGCTGGCACATCGCCGCAGCCACCAGCCCCATCTCGAACGCGGCACAGTCCGACGCACTCCAGTCCGCCCTCGGCTTCCCCCTCCCCGAGATGACCTTTGGAAACAACCGCCTCTCTATCGAGCACCGTCCCTCCGCGTGGTCCCTCACCCTCGACGCCAGCGGCGCCCTGTCGTGCGTGCGGGGCGGCGAGCTCGAGGACGGCGACGGCGGCGTCAAGGTCGGCTATGCGGACGCCTGGTTGAGGAGCCGGTGAGACCCCCGTGTGTCGGCGCGTGCGTCTCTCAGCGCGTTCCAGCACGGACCCTGGGACGAGCCTCCCACTGCCCGCCACTGTCGCGAAGCCATACGACTGGACGTACACGACGACCTACCCCGGACATACCGACCCGGAGAAATGGACGGACGCCGACCCAGACGACCCCGCACACGCCATCCCCCTCGCAGAACTCACCAGACCAGACCCGATCCTGTTCTACGCAGAAGTCCCCCTGTTCGAAGACGAGCTGCACGACAATGGATCGTCCCACTTGCTCGTCAGAATCGTCAGTATGCTCTCGTGTGTTCTTGGCGTCGCTCACGTGCTCGTAAAGCGCGTCATGCCCACCTGCATCTTTATCCTTGCGCGATTCACGTTGCGCGTGGACAACGTCCTCTTTCGAGTACACGATACGCGCATATACCATTCTTTTACATCTAGTCCGCCGATCGTCGTACGGCAACTGAGCGGATGGGAGGCACCGTACGATCGGGTCAAACGCGTACGTTATACAAGTCGCTCGTGGACATGTCTGACTAGCGATCTACAGCAACTGCCTAGACGCAACGACTTGACGCCGCTCACGGACGTCAATTTCATTGCAAAGGTCCTCACAGAAATGCCGTCCGAAGCGAGTCAAAACATCGGCGCTGGCACCCGATGGAGGGGACTGAGGACACAGGTACAGGTGTCAAAGTTGGACTAGAGAATGATCGGCAACGTGTACTAGATGTAAAATATACTGGCTTCATGATTTCCGGAGCAGATCTTCCAGCATCTGCCTCACATCGCCCGCCTTCACCCTCCCTCCGCTCAGTTGCATCACTTTTCCCATTATCCGATTTATCACTTTTACGTTCCCGTCCCTCACTTTCTGAACTTCTTCAGGAAGCGCCTCGATCGCTTCCGAGCACCACTTGTTCAAGAGCGTGCCGTCACCATCGGATACCGCCAGCAGACCCAACTCTCCTGCCAGCATCGACGGCGAAGCTGTCGAGCGTGAAGTGACCATGTGACGTAGCAACGTCTTTCCCGATCGTCCTAGAGATCGCGCATGAGCAACGTCGGCAGAATAAACCAGCGTACACACCCGTCATCTCCCCGCACTGCACCATGTCCACCAACTCGCCCATCTGCTTCACCGAGACCGGATTGTCGCTAAACGTTTCTTTGCGAGCAGCGAGTTGACCCAGGAGCTCGTGAATCATCCTGACTCGATCTCAGAATAATGCCCAATACGGCGCTCGAACTCGTACATACCAGTTCACGGCCGTCTTTGCGGATCGTCCTTGCGCGAGGCGGTCAAAGTACTGGACGGCGCCACTGGCTGGTTCACCATCAAATCGGACCTCTCGTCCGGCGTCCACGGTCATGAGCACCTCTGCTTCTTGCTCCGTCAAACCTACGCTCACTAATCGCGCACGTGTCTCTTGAGGGAGCTCTGGCATGCATCTCCGAACACGGTCAACATACTCCTACAAACCGGGATCAGACGCATGACGAACATGGACGAAAAGAGATACGAACGGGAGATAGAAAAAGTGGCGGAAGGTTGGGGTCTGGCATGTACCTATAATCTGGGGAATCTTCTTTGCTTCTCAACTTGAACGTCTCCGCCTTGGCCTCGTCGAATCCGCGCGTCTCCTGAGGCACGGGCCGACCGCGTTCGAGGAGGTCGATATGACGAAATACCTCGGATGCTAAAGGACCATGTAACGATCTGTATTTATAACGAAATCGACGACGTACTAATAGCTACCATCATGAACTTGACGCTATTGAGGTTCTTGATTTCGCATCGCGTCCCCGGGGGTTGACCATGTTTATTAACGGACACGTTCACGTCACACCTCAGCGAGCCCTAAGAGACACCATCAGACAGACGAGGACGCGCGCACGATGTACTCACGAGCTCCATGCTGCCGTCGCTAGCTCCGACAGCCCTGAGCATGGCTTGGAGAGTCCGAACATACTCGCCCGCCTGCTCCGGAGACCTAAAAATGAAAACGAAGCATCGTACGAAATCCAGGTGTCGACGTGAGATGAAAACGGACCTCATGTCCGGCTCAGAAACGATTTCCATCAACCCCGAACCCGCTCGGTTGAGGTCTACCAGCGCGTAACGGCGACGCGCATCGAATATCGACTTGGCGGTATCCTGGAAGGGGAGATGCGAAGTGAGTATCCATGTGGAACGCATCGAGACGCACTGCAAACCTGTTCCAGTTGTATCTGGGTGATACCAACTCGGACGTCATCGCGCGACAAGTCCAAGTGGCCACCTTTCGCCAACGGCGCTGACCCGAAATGTGTGTGTAAGCGCCCCGCGCACACGCGTCGCAACTCACCATAGCGCTGCGTGATTTGATAGCCCGCGGGTAGATCGGAATAAAAATAGTGTTTCCTGTCGAACGCAGAGCGCGACTGGACGCGCGCGTTGAGCGCAATCGCAGTTCGGACGGCGAGTTCGACGCATTTGGGGTTCAACGTCTGCGCGTCCGTATGAGACGTTTGCGACCGACAGAAGGCGAGCGACGCACCGGAAGGGTCCCCGGCAACGCGGCGTCATAAAAAGTGACGAACGAGTTTGGTTGTTCTCCAGGCTTGGACGTCGGCGCGTCTGCGTGAAAAACGTCGGGTCAACGGGGGCGAAAGAGTGACGTCCGGAGTGCCCGTGATACGCACCTGAAAAGAGTTTCTTCCGTGACTTGATCTGAGCGTGGACTTCGATGCCTACGACCACCTCCCAACCGGGCCATCGTTGATCCTCGCGTGTCGCGCTTTCGCCATGTAGGCTTTTGAAATTGAGCGGTCTCCAGAGCTGCTGCAGCCGCCGAGCTCGCCAGGGACATTGACGAACAATCATCAAGGAGAGTTTCCTTTCTTGGATGAATGATACTGAGTCGGGAATGCCGGCGGCGAAAACCTTGCGGGGAGGTAGTCTCGCCACCAGCCATTTTGGTCTACACCCCTGAGGGTGTCGGGATCTTCCGACGACCAAAACCGGCTGCAGCGGGGTGTCAACCCCAAGCGTCCAAAAACGGCTCTGGTCACGAGACTAGCGGGGAGGCCATTGGTAAACAGATGACGCGACTGTCCATTGGATTGAGTAGCTACAGTATATGATGCACAACACGACTGCTATGATATGGCTGCAAACAAGCTATTAAGAGGTCACTAGTAAATGTACAAAAATGAAGGGAAGTGCCATTAACATATAGTGGTAATTGGGATGAGATGAGTATGGAGGTGATGTAGAATACTCAGCAAGTCACTAAATGCGTGCCGTCCGTCCTCGATAGGCTCTGGTCGCCTCGCCTTCGTGTTCCGCACCTCGGGATCGCTTCTTGACCATCTTCTGTCCATATACAACATGTACGACGCGTCCATCTGGCCTGGCAAGCCATTCTCCTGGTACTGACTCTTCTAGGCCCGCTTCGTTTCGAGTCGACTTCGACGACGCGGTGAGTTCGGATTGTCGGTGGGCGATCTGGTATGCGTGGGAGGTGGATTGGATGCCTCGGGTACGTTCCTCGTCGTGCGCCGGTGCTGCTCTTGCTAATTCGATTCGTCTTCAGCTAGCGGGCCCGTTTCGAGTCGTTTTGAGTCGTGGCGTGTTCCGCTCCCTCGCATCCCATCCGCCTCGTTGCCTCCGCCATCGCTGCGGCACTCCCGATCACCTTCGACGTCACCTGACTCGACTCGCTCGCCCAAATGGCCTTCTGGCCCTCTATCTCGACGTGACGCGCTCGGGTGGTTGACGCGTCCGTTTCTGTTGATTCCGGTGTGTGTCCCATCGTATCCGGCGCTGTTGGCAACCTTTGCCTGGTCAGAACCGCCCTCGACGTCGTCCCTCTCGCCCATGTGCCTCCCGGCCCTCTATTTTGACATGGTGCGCTCGGATGCTTGATGCACTCGTCCCCGTCGCCTCCGGGGCATTCCTGGGTGCTGTGGGCGTCGCTTGATGCGGGTGTTTCGCCGTCCGGGTCGTCTAGCTCGTCCTGAGCATCCTCAGGTGGGTTCTCCTCAGCCCTTCTCTCCGAGCGTTCGCGCTCGCAGTCTGACGCGTTCTGCACCATCTTAGGTCGGTTTCTAGGGTCGTCGTCGCCTCCCGACGTTTCCGCTTCGTCTTCTGGTAGGTCCGACGTCGAAGTTCGCAAGACTTTTCATCCCCCCCTTGAGCTTGACATTCGGGGGTTGGTTCTGTCGTTGTGTGGGTTCTTGGCAGTGGGGGAAGAAGGGTCAATATATAGACTAATCTTCAGTTGCCTTGGTGTACCTGCCATGCTAGAACGAGGTGGAACAATCACTCAAACCAAGTGAACATTTGCAGTAAAAACATTGCAAAAGCACTGTGCGACGGTGTCAGCACCCGACGACCACTGCATATGGATTTACAGACTACCAATCTCAAGGTCAGACCACTCCCCAAGCGATCGTTGACATCTATGTCGCACTCTCACGCAGTTCAGGGAGGGCCACTATAAGACTGCTGCGCGACTTCGATAACAAGTCTGGTTCCACAGGAAGGCTACAAGAGCTGCAAAAGAGTGGTGGCAAAAAATGGGGTATCTGCAGGCAAGAATCAGGCCAAGGAACTCCAGAGACCATAGCATAGCGTATACCCTAAAAATTATCTCGGTGTTCCCCTATCACCATAACAGGAAGGAGTTTCGTCGGACGCGTTCCCACGAATTATGGGGGGCGACAGAAAAACCTTGTCAAGCGTTGTGTCAAGCAAGGTGATTTTAGCTGCCAAGTACCGTTTTGGGCATTGCATCCCAAATGCAATTTCAGTCCTGACCGGTCCACGAGGACTCATCATGATGTTTACGCACCGGAACCATCAACATTTTGAGAGCATGCAACTAGGAAGTCCCACCTGACTAACGACCTCGACCTCCCCACACCCGCATCCCCCAAGTTCGGTCCTAATTCTCATTTCTCGCAACAAAAATGACAACTGAGAAAGGGTAAATAACATTCGCAGATCTAGCTCTCATCTGTCTCGTGTGCGCAGCTAACCCGGCCGGCCGTTCAGATATCTTGGTGTGACACCACCAATATCGACCGCCGAATCCTCTGAACGAGAGAAGGAGGTCACGGCGACTCTCATGGAGGAACTACGAAATCAGAAGTCTTTTGAAAGCGCCGAGGAAGCCCGAACGAGGTACGATCAGATTTCTCCAAAACTCAGTTGCTTCCATGGAAGAACCAACTGTGACCGCGACAAAAAATGCTGAGATCGTCCTGAAATTTCGCAGGGAAGCAGTCCTTGGGCGCGTCGCTGCGCTCGTCAAAAAGTTTGTGTACCAGATTTCTCTGAAACGCGGCCTGTCAGAAATAGATGCGAGCGCGGCTGGCGGCAAGATTTTCACTTTTGGTTCATATCGCTTGGGCGTGCACGGTCCTGGCTCCGATATCGATACCCTGTGTGTAGTCCCGAAGCACGTATCTCGCGAGGATTTCTTCGACGAGTTCGAGGGCATGCTGCGGGAAATGGAGGGTGTCACCGAGGTCTCCGTGAGTACATTCGTTGGTTTGTACTCCCGATATTTGGCCAAGTGAATCATCCCAGGGTGTTCCCGAAGCGTATGTCCCTATCATAAGAACAAAGGTCTCTGGTATTCCTCTGGACCTCTTGATGGCACGGTTAGCGTTGTCTTCCATACCCGACGACCTATCATTGAAGGACGACAATCTACTCTGGAACTTGGACGAACGATGTGTGCGGAGTCTCAATGGTGGCGTATCTTGTCAGCTTGGCATCTTGAACTCAGGTTAAGTAGAATTTAGGTTCGAGGGTAAACGACGAGATCTTGCGTTTGGTACCTAACGTCCAGGTTTATCGCGACTCGTTACGGTGCATCAAACTTTGGGCTCAGAGTGCGTGCCATCTCCCACCTGTTTGCGTCACTCACAGCGGATCCCAGGGAGGGCCATCTATTCGAACGTGAATGGGTTCTTTGGTGGAGTCGTCTGGGCCATCCTCGTTGCCCGAGTGTGCCAATTATATCCAAACGCGATTACTGGAGCGATAGTCAGCAGATTCTTCATTATCATGTACCAGTGGTATGCCGCATCACAATCTCGTTCGTCCAAATGATATGACGGGGAGATAGGTCCTGGCCGCAGCCCGTACTTCTGAAACAAATCGAAGAAGGGCCTTTACAGCTCCGAGTATGGAATTCAAAAGTACGTCCTCAGCTCTCCTTTGATTTAAAGGTGTATTGACATTGCGCAGTTGTACCCCGGGGATCGGTCACATAGAATGCCTATCATTAGACCCGCGTATCCTGCGATGTGTGCTACTCATAATGTTACAGCCTCGACGCAAATGATCGTCACCGAAGAGTTCAAGAAAGGTGTTCCTGCCTTTTCATTTCATTTCCGAGCGTTGTTTGATTGAACATCTGAAGGCGCCGACACCGTGAATCGAGTCATCGTCGGGACTGCAAGTTGGTCTGAGCTTTTTGCAAAGCACGACTTCTTCCACAAGTATCGATATTACTTGCAAGTTGTTGCATCCACGGGTGACTCTGAACTCCAAATTAAATGGTAAGTGGCATCTACTTGTGATTTAGTCTACACACGGCCTACAAACCCCCAAGGGCCGGAACTGTTAAATCACGAATACGGCAGTTTGTTATGAAGCTTGAATGCGTCGACTCTCTCATCTTGGCGCACCCATTCATCAGAGGGTTTGAGCAAGTATCCTACTGTATATCGCGAGAGGAAGTGCGCCAAGTGGCACAAGGGCAGATATCAGATGCGATCGCAAAGCGAACGAAGGCGGACATTGAAGGGGTTGAGGATGCCAGCACTGTTCATTCGACAACGTTCTACATTGGTCTCCTCGTCGAGCCAAAACCAAGTACGCTTGCGATTCCATCAAGCGTACGAGAATTCCACTCTGATGCGTCTCGATTTTTCTTCTTGAAGTCCATTCCGCTGGTCCAAAAAAGCTGGATATATCATACCCCATCACAGAATTTACAAACCTGGTCAAGATGTGGGAGAAGTACGACGAATCTCGAATGCGTATCTTTGTTCGGAATATCAAAAGGTATTTCAAGATAAGGTGTTGTGTACGATGCGCATTCCTCATACAAGTTCTTCGTATAGTTCTGCTTTACCGGATTATGCCTTTGATGAAGGCGAACGACAACCAAGGCGGGAGTCGAAGCGGCCCAAAACACACAAAGCGCGTGTTGGCCTCTGAGACAATTGTCCTCACCTGAGAAGCATTCGACCCACCTCACCCCGTCATTCCATTGCATTAGTTACTGCAATCCTAATAACCCAGTGGTGCAATTTTGCTACAGTCGAAATCCTAGCCCGTCCTACTATCCCGCCTGTCCGAGTAATGTATCAATTCTCAGCGTGTCTCCGTGAATGTGCTCCTGTGCGTGCAGTCGAGCTTCTCGAACAAGGCCGGGATGTCTTTTGGAGTCAGCTTACTCGACTCCATTCCCCGCTGGATGATGTTGTAGTATCCACTCTAGCAGGAAAGATGTTGGCAGACAAGTTCACGCGGCTGGCCTTGCTCGTTCGCGGTGCCCTTAATTCGGCTGTGCCGTCTCAACTTCCAACTGCAAGCAGTTGTGACCAATATTCGTGAGCTACCTGGTCTTTCCCGTTTCCTTCTTCCCCCGCTCTTCCCCGATCTCAAACGCGCAGCCAATGAGTGGGGGACCTGTCATCATCGTCAATGCGAGCAAGTACACCTGTGACGCGCTCATCGTCTTCCTCGATCGAGATCCTGTTCATATCCCGTTGGAGATCACACAGGAAGATGTCCGAGACCTGTCAACCGAGCTCCATACATTGACTTTGCGCACAACGAAGGCCGACGTGATAAAAGAGCTCGCCTTCTTCTTACGCAGACTTTGGGATCAGATCGTTTCGCCCACCGTCAATTGCCTCCAGACGACCCATCCATCTCAGTCATGCATCTGGCGGTGTCCCACCGCCGAGTTCTCTGTGCTGCCTTTGCATGTTGCTGGTCCGTATCGGACGTGCCAACAGAATCTCCCACATCTCTACATCTCGTCCTACACCCCACCCCTGTCCGCCCTCATTCGTGCCAGACAACTCGATTCATTGAACTCTGCAACTGAACAGAAGCATTTTATTGCGATCGGGCAAGCCAGCGCTGCTGGCGAGAACGAGCTCCTTTCTGTAGGTGCGGAACTGGACAACATTGGTCAGTGCGTCGACGGCCTCGCCACATTCACGCGCATAGATGGAGAGGCGTCTTGCACTTCTAGAGTCGTTGAGGAGCTCGGCAAGAACGAATGGGTCCACCTTGCGTGTCACGGTCTCCCAAATCGGAAACGACCGTTCGAGTCCGCGTTTGCTTTGCACGACGGACATTTTACGATCCAGCGGATCACCGGGTGCGATTTGAAGAATCCCGAATTTGCGTATCTCTCTGCATGTCACACGACCGTCGGAGATGAAGAGAGTCCAGACGAAGTGATCCATCTTGCGTCGGCGATGCAGTTCGTTGGGTTTCGTTCTGTGATCGGGACAATGTGGGCGGTGGACGACGGTGAGACGAACAAGATCACGCCTACGTTCTATAAGCACGTGGTGGACGAGTCTGGTCGCCTTGATCATACCCGGGCAGCGTTCGCGCTGAACAAGACGATGAGATCTGTGGATATACCATTCGATCAACGAATTCTTTATATCCATCTCGGTGCTTAGTTCTAGTTTATCCTCGTTCTCTTTCTCGCTTTGCATTGCCCGTTCTCACTCTGTGTAACTGCTATCAAATATGCTATCCTTTATTTTACGGGTCGTACGAGGTACAAGCATATACGTAGTACATCAGATCCTCGCGCTTGTATACTTGACCCCGGATACTCGATGAGGGAAGTCCTGTGTCCGTGAGAACATCGCAAGATCTAGTCATCCGAGGGCACTGATGTTATTTATTTTGTCCGTCGAGGGGAACTTTCGGAGAACTCAACAGACGGAACTCGTCTGTGACAGTCGTTGGTGGAGACGACATCAAGTCCTGCGTTGACCAGTGGTCCTGGCACGATGTAGCTAGCTCCTTCTTGCTCAACCTGGTGGCGAGAGATCCGGTCCGTAAATGCGGTTCAACTGGTAGGCACATCATTTCACTGCTCTGCATTGTAGGTAGTTCTCTGCTCGCGAGGCAGGAACTGAGGTGCGATACGAGTTCGAAGGGGACGGGAAAAAGCCAAAAGGGGAAGGAGATGGGATGGGATCAATGCGCTGCTTCGTCGCCGCGCGGAAACTTTCGTTCGGACTGATTCGAGGGGAAACTGCTACTTGTTCTTCGAGACGATACAGGAGTAGTTTATATACGATGTAAGACAAAGAAAGTGTCGAGTGGCTCGACGTGAGGTATGACGAACTACTAGTGATATGATGTCAGTGGAGTAAGATACAAAGAAAAGTAAAATGAAGACGAAACAAAGAAGTGAAAAGGTGAAGAGGTGAAATGCGTATCGTAGTGCTGAAAGTATCTTATCGATCGCTGATCGGGTCCGTGAGAGCAGCGGCGAACGCGCGCAGCGTGTTCCTTACAGCATGGCGACAAAAAGACACAAGTACCTTTCAAATACATGATAGCACACCGAACCTGATTCAACGCGGTGATTTGGGGACACGTTCACGTCACACCTGAGCGAGCCGTGGGACGTCGTCAGACGGGGGAGGACGCATGGCCGATGTACTCACGAGCTCCATACTGCCGTCGGGGCTATGGTTTGGAGAGTGCGAACATATTCCCCAGCCTGCTCCGGTGACCTAAAAACGAAAATAAAGCGCCCATTGTACGAAATCCAGGTGTCGACGTAAGTTGAAAACGGACCTCATGTCCGGTTCAGAAACGATTTCCATCGGTCCCGAACCCGCTCGGTTGAGGTTGACCTGCGTGTAACGGCGACGCGCATCGAATATCGACTTGGCGGTATCCTGGGGGGGGAGGAAAGATGCGAAGTGAGAAGCCATGTGGAACGCGTCGAGACGCGCTGCAAATCTGTTCCAACTGTGATGACAACTCAGACGTCATCGCGCGACAAGTCCAAGTGGCCACCTTTCGCCAACGGCGCTGACCCGAAATGTATGTGTAAACGCCCCACACACACACATCGCAACTCACCATAGCGCTGCGTGATTTGATAGCCCGCGGGCAGATCAGAGTAAAAATAATGTTTCCTGTCGAACGCGGAGCGCGATCGCAGCCCAGACGGCGAGTTCGACGCATTTGTGATTCAACGTCTGCATGTCCGTACTATGAGACGCTTGCGACCGACAGAAGGCGAGCGACGCACTGGAAGTGTCCCAGGCAACGCGGCATCGTAAAAAGTGACGAACGAGTTGGGTGTTTCTCCAGGCTTGGACGTCAACGCGTCTGCATGCAAAACGTCAGGTCAACGGGGGCGAAAGAGTGACGTCCGGAGTACCCGTGCGCACTAGAAAAGAGTTTTTTCCGTGACTTGATCTGAGCGTGGACCTCGATGCCCACGACCACCTCCCAACCGGGCCATCGTTGGTCCTCGCGTGTCGCGCTTTCGCCATGTAGGCTTTTGAAATTGAGCGGTCTCCAGAGTTGCTGCAGCCGTCGAGCTCGCCAGGGACATTGACGAACAATCATCAAGGAGAGTTTCCTTTCTTGGATACGTATTTTGTTTGCATGATGCGGCGGCGCATTTGATTAAACTCCGCCAGTCATTCCCTCACGCTATCTTCCTGTACTTCCTACTACTCTCTACTCGTCTGATCGGACAATCAAGAACGTATTGATCCATCCTGGCTGATCCCACACTTTGAACTCTAACACGGGCCGCTCTGTCCCACTGCCCGCAAGCGTTGCCCACCTCCATAACTATGGCAAAGGATTCAGTTTTCGTTACTGTCTTACGAGTGCTTCTTTGACCTACCCCCGTTTTAGGGAGGGGTGCTTTTTATTTCTATGATGTCCCAGGTGACACTCGCGGACGTGCCGGACGAAGAACTTGCGTTTAACCGGTTTACGACACCCCTCCCACCGGCAGTAAACCTGGGTATCTGCCTTCAATTTCCTAATACCATGCGTATTCCCAAAATGCGCTGGAACAGTTTCGCACGTAATCTGAGCACCGCAAGCCTCAGAGTTACCCTTCCCGGTCCACTGGCAAAGTGCTGCCGTCAAGCAGGAATGGGCGATCTGTGTTGCGGGTACAATTGGATGTACTCTGGTCAATTGCACAGTTTCTGGAGTTCGTGCCACCTGTCACACATGTTGAATGTCAATGGCCGCACAAAGTGTGAGTATGTCTTGCTTACGTCCTCTAGTTCCGCACCAGTTCCATGGTTCCCTGTCACGGGATTGCCATCGTTCTGCGATGGTATTCATTAGTGTATGAAATACAGGATCGCCCAAATTGAAGGCATCCCAAAACATACCGAAGGATCTAGCTTGGAACCTGTGGTGTAACGAGTGCCAAACAACACCTCCACTTCACGATCGACTTCACTTCTGAAGGTAGGGGACATGAGCACCAAGGTGCTCGTGTTGATAGATGCAGAGTGCCAGTGGTTATACGCGCCAGTCAATGGTGCACTTCCAGGGTATTGTATAACCTGTCGTGCATGTTCAGCATGTGTGAATGCAGAACGTGAAAGTATCAGATTTACGTCCTCATGTCTACCAACGCGAAGATCACAGTCTTCCGTGGTGACATCACTACACAAATGGTACTGGTTGGCCTGTAAAATGATTCAAGCCCTGAATGCAGAACAAGAAGGCATTTTAGAACACACAGAAATGTGGTTTACTGCCTCGTTCATCAAGTCCAGTCCATGGCACGGATCGAATTGGTATGGAGCAAACATACAGTTGTGATGCTATGAGGTACGAAGCGTGAGGTCCAGCTTCAGTTTATAGTATGCAGAGCACTTAAACTGTGTGCCCTCCATGGAGGGGTATGGAGGAGATACGGAGGTCACAAATTTAATACATAGCTTATCAACGCTGCCACAGGACAGAATGTCACAAATTGACCATACATTGGACGACTTTCCGCGTGCTAAAACGCAATAGAATAGATTACCAATTAGAAGGTGTGCCGACGTGCCGGGTAGTGTGCCGCGATGCCGGGTGTCAAACGAAAGTGATTTGAATTTGAGCCATCGTCTTATTCCCTTGCAAGATATGCCAGGCACTCGTCGTCCAATTCCAAGTGCTGTCAAGTAAATGATTGTCGATACATCACAAGAGGACACCCACCTTACACGGTCTTGGATATACTCACTGACTGGAGTTGCAGAGTCGACTCAGCGATGCCGGATCAATGCTCTATTGAGGTGCACTCAGGCTGGGAATCTGGCAGGGTCAAGTTGTATGATGTTGTATCTGTTGGTCTAGCTCCACACGCGGCGATACATCTGCTGCTGCGACCCAAATGTTGGACATGTTTAATGGATCCAGCGCGATCGCGCGATCGCCTGGGAGGGCTTTATCATGGAGAAGTATGCCTCTATAGGGCTCTTTATGGCACAGTGGTGCCCTCGGAGTTGCTGCCCGGCCCTTATAGTCGGTATCCTTCCATTTACCCTCCAATACAGCTACCTGCAAAACGTTAGACCGCTTGGCTCCGCGCTCGACCCAGGATTTTTGTTTACATGTGGCGTAGTACAATGTCGCAAATTTCCACGAGCCATGATAAGGCATTGGCATAACTTTTATTCCCACCCACCTTTTTAAGACATGACAACGGCACTCGCGATTCATCAACACGTCATCATCATACCATTACAAGGCCATTATCGGCATGTGGCCAATGGAAAAATCTCCATTATCTTATCTTAAACCATTATTATTCCATTGTCATACTCATTAAAAGGTACTTATTATGTAACATTGCGATGTTGTAAGCCGCCGGCATTATGATGGCGCTCAGAAATTTGCGACAAAACACCGCTTATCCAAATATAGTTGTCACGCAGATTCCTCACCTCCGAACCGGAGGGCACTCCCCGCCCCATCATGTCCTATGGAAATCGTCGTCACATTCCGCGAGCAGCAAAAGAGCAGATCGTCACAATGTCTGCTCATATGCGCCCAAGTCAGATCGCTCGAGCTACTGGAATCAGCACGAGAACCATTCGCCAGACAAAGGAACTGTGGTCGAAGACAGGCGCAGTCCAGCGAGATCCGATCCAGCAAGGTCGACCAAGAAAACTGAACTCCCTCGACCTTGCGGTATGTTCTCACCTAGGATCAGAGCTTCAACTCATGTCATTCTAGTTTCTCGAAGGTTGTATTGAGCGCACACCAGACATCTACATCTCGGAACTACAGCAAGAACTCGAGGTGGCATGTGGCATCACAGTTCATGAGACGACCATTGTACGAGCCCTTCGAAAGAGAGGTTTTTCGAGGAAGAAGGTACTAAGTTTGATAGCTACCCTTTGACTACCTTCGACTGATAGAATACTTCGTTAGGTCAGCCACATCGCACTCGAGCGTAACGAAGACCGTCGCAATGCATTCCAAGCATTCGTCGGCGAGAATTTCCGTGCTGACCAGCTCGTTTTCGTTGATGAATCAGCTTGCAATCGAAACACAACTAAGCGAACAATGGCTTGGGCACCGATTGGCTCATGAGCTCGTCGTCGTGACTTTTTTATACGTGGTACTCGGTATGTCAGTACATACTCCATGGTTGCTACTATGGCTAATTGCTACGGACAGGTACTCAATACTTCCCGCTTTATCATTGGATGGTATTCTTCATTTGGATGTTTGTCAGGAGTCCTGGAAGGGGGCAACTTTCTATAGGTTCATCGAGGGCCTACTGGACGCCATGAATCCTTTCCCCGAACGGAATTCTGTCCTCGTCATGGATAATGCAAGTATACATCATGCCCCAGAGCTACGAGAACTTGTAGAGGGCCGGTAAATAGAAAATTCCCGATTTGCATGCTAGGTTGACAAATTCTCATAGTGGAATGCAACTGATATATCTCCCACCATATTCTCCTGATTTTAATCCAATCGAGGAATCATTTTCGGCCATCAAAGCCTGGATTCGAGCAAACAGAGACTATGCACGTAGTGAACTATCAGATGATGCAACTGCTGACCCATACACAATGATATGGGAAGCTGTTTATATGACTGTAACACCGACAAAGGCAGAAGGGTGGTACCGAGACTGTGGATACTTAGCTTAGCAGTTTTGTACCTCTGAAATGTGGTGGGGACATTGTTCTTTGATTGAACGTACTTAGCCACCAGCGCTTGAGCATTGAGCGAGAGCTGAGTGCTGAGCGCTGGCGTACCTGAGCATGACAGCGATGTGACCCAGTGTGACCCGGGTTACCAATTTGTTTGGTTTGCTCCACAATGTAAACAAAAATCCTGGGTCGAGCGCGGAGCCAAGCGGTCTAACGTTTTGCAGGTAGCTGTAATATCCAGCTCATGCCACCGCAAGTACCCGACTGGCATGACCTAAATGCACTTCTTTTTTGGGTCGCTTAGAGTTCACCAGCCAATGAGAAGGCTTCAAAATTATCACATAGCTCGTTGGAGAGTCGTCAACCGATAACGTTACTCGTCAGCTTTGCAGATGCTGGTGCTTCCTCCAACTTCAAGTTGCCCTCGTTTCTTCAGATGGAACCTCACGAGATGTTTACCTATGCCTACGGTCTCTTTGCAAGCGGCACTCACCTGCGGATCTTCATCTTGTGAGCCTCGTCCCTGCCGAACGCGCCACCCATTGGTTTCAGGGTCGAGAAAGAGTCAGACCGACCAAACCACTGGTGCACCTTCTCCTTGTCCCTGAAAATCGGTCACGTCGAATGCGCCCCCTTACACCCATCACCATGAGGCTCTCCGTAGACCCCCGCCGACTAGACTTTGTCGTTTTGTAAATCGTGCTCGCCCCTCTCTCCGTCCACTCACCCCTCTGACGTTCGATTCGACGCTGATGGCGCTCGTGCCGAACCGTCAGCGGGCGTCCCGGCCCGCGGTGTCCAACATGGGTGTCGACGATGCAAGGGAATCTGTCGACGATTGGTAGTCGCGCGTCGAGCCCGTTTCTTGTGTGGGTACTCACACAATTCGCATTACGATTTCAACATTGATATATTGATATAAGGCGATCAAAGACACCTCGCGATGTACAGATTGTGACTGGACATCCTGCCATATGCTTCCGTGCCGTGTGATTCTTGGGGGCGTGATTGGACCGGTAGAGTCGTTACATCCCCCCTTCCAGTGGGGAGCTCGCTGGTAGGGGCATGTGACGAATCCCCGGCCTGATGCTATGCAGTATGTATCGACAAGACAGGAATCTATGCTTTGGGTGAAAGTGACTCGGAGTATTTTGGTTCCACAGGGATATGTCATGGTTCCGAGTCTTGATCTAAGTGAACCAAACCCGATGAGTGATGCTCATCGATCTTGGTTAGACCCACTGACTTTAAATGTTGTGACGGCTGCTAACCGTAGCTAGTGAGAAGTCATGAGAGAAGTAGCAATCGCCAAGGTAAAATCCAGGTCTTGAATTCATTCAGTCTGGCATTATTTAACTAGTCTATAGCCAGGGGGCATGTCATCTCATAGCAGTCGCAAGTGGGTCAATGTCAGTCAGGTGTCAGTAAGTTTTCGGCAGTCAATCACGGCGCGACACTGTCAGTCCCTTGTCCCATCCGCCCAATTGAGTCCACTCCCTACCCCGACCCGCATGATTTCAGTGCCTAGGTGTTGGTCACTGGCAACTTTTACAGCGTGACGTCAGTCCCTTGTTCTTTCTGCCCAATTCCGCTCCCTACTGAGGGCGGTGTATATTGCGACCGTAGGTTCGTTGCCCCCCTCCAGGAACGCACTGGAAGGGGGGTGACAAATCCCCGGCACAACAGTACATGGCACATGTCGAGATTTATGATTTGGGTATAAGTGAACATCTTGGTTTCAGTGACTTGCGCCTCGCACGACCTGCGAAATAAAGGATAGAATACCCGACATCACTTACACCCGAGTACAAGCATTGCAATCGTGATTCAAACGAGAAAGGGAACAAGGAGATACTAGAACTAAGCACCGAGATGGATATAAAGAATCCGTTGATCGAGTGGTATATCCGCAGATTTCATCGTCTTGAAGATAACATACGAGTTAAGTTGGGTCGTAAAGAGCACTTACGTCAATGAAATAGGATTGAGGTAGTATACTTCTGAAGGGTGTTTTTTTTCTTTGCCTGGTCCACCGCTTGCGAGGTAGCTGTTGTCCACTGAGAGAGGGACTCTGGACGAGACGGTGTCAGTGTGCTCCAGGACGGATCCGATTCGCCTGTGAGTTGTCATGTCCCAAAGTGAGATCGATGAATTTGCAGGTTGTCGCTGCTCAGGCTGTGAGTGGGCCACTGGGAAAGCGAAGTTCCGGTGCAGTGTGCGTCGAGACAACAGATTGTCATCATAAGATAAGGCAGATAGGTGCTCCGAGGGACTGGTCCAGCACCCGAGGTGAATTGACTGCGATTGGGGCTCCAATGACTCGAGTCAACCATTCTGACTGTCGTATATAAACCCGGATGGAATTGTACCACCACGTCGCAGTTGCTCCGCTTGGAAAGAAGTCAGAACTTTCGCGTTTCACTGGCAATAGCCCGAGCAGCCACTCCCCTGTTGAGGTCCACTCCTCCCTCATGTATGGCACTGTGATAGTGTGCTTAATAAACTATGAATAGATCATAGATCAAATTATTTACAGATACGTTCATTGTAACGTGCTAGGGTGAGCTTAGCGGCAGCGGTATCACATACTTTTCGAAATTCTTGCTCGTTCTTGAAGGTAACTTTGGCCGTACCCTTGGCAACACGGCCAATGAGATCGAGTAAAGCATCGACCTGCGCCTGATTAAGCGAAGCGTCGAGCGCAATTTTGGCAAATTCAAAATCTCCCTCGCATCTGAATGGATGCCAAGGAGGGTTGTCCTGGGGAGGTTTGAATGATGATTTGTGCAGATGAAATTCGTCAGGGCCTTGGAAAGGGGTCGGACGCTTGCTGTGGAGGTGGTCCTTGGGCTCGAAATCAGTTGGAGGCTCAATGGCAGATTGTGGAAATCGATCGTGAGTGCTTCCACTGGACATTGTTGCGTCGGAAGGTCCTGAGGTGATGGCTTCGAGTATTGTTTCCGGTGCAAAATACGGGTGTCACTCCTTACCTGGATTGACGGGGCGGTCGTCAACTGGCTCGGAGGGTGGCCCCGGAATGCCTACGAGTTGAGGTTAGCAAAAGCGGAAAGCTCACACTATTAACATCGGGACCCACCCTCGTCCTCGTAGAGGTTCACCACATTGGGTTCCTTTCGAGTTCCTCCACCTTGCGCAAAGGCGGGAGGCAAGAGTGATGTGTCATTCAAAGGGGCCCGGGTGCGATGGCTAGAACCCGCCTTAAATTGGGCTGAGTAACACAGACCAGGGATCATTGATTCAGACATTGACGGACGTCAGAATTTCATGTAATGCATGGCCTTCACCTCTGAGTGCTTTTTCGTAGCGACGCCCTGCTTCACGACGGTCCTTCTCTGCCTCGCTTCGAGCTTTGCAGCTAGTTTCATGTTGCTTGATACCTTGGGTTCTGAACTTTTTGCCACAGTTCGAACAAGGTATCAGGCGGGTCAACGTTTCCTCGGAGTAATTGTACTTTGCGCGACGGAATTGCCGTTCGGGCGGCATAGTGGGAGAAAGGAATGAGTTAAATCGTGGGTAAACTGCAACGTTCATACACACGACGTCACGCGTTTTGCAGAATTTAAGCTGAGTGAATACGTGTCCGAATTGTGAAAACAGTACTTAAGTTAGCGTTTGGGAGGCGACAGAAGTTGAAGTACTGAAACGCGCTTCTACTTGGCATCAGCTTGAATAGGAAATTTTGTAGCACAGCCGACTCCCTCGTAACCGATACCCCTGATAACGCATGCGGTTTCATCATGGTCATGCACAATTTTCGTCGTGCCCTGGATGAGGCCACCTTTCGTCCACCGGGAATCTGCCAGGTCACATGTCAGGAAGCCGCCGATACAGACGACGAGTCCATCCTCCCCGCCTACGAGCCGCCATGCCTGCCAAGCCTCAGTGAGCGTACGGGGTCAGAGACGAGTAACCTGTCACGGTACGGATGCATCTGTGCTTTCATTCCGTTTCCCATCGATGTCATATCTGTTGGTCTAGCTCCACGCGCGGCGATAGGTCTCTTGATGGTGGCTTGCCCCCGGAGTTGCCGCCCGGGTCACCGCATTCAACCTTATAGTCGGTACCCTTTCATTTGCCCACCGGTAATATCTAGCTCATGGCGCTTCCTCCAACTTCAAGTTGCCCTCGATCGTTTCTTCAGATGGAACCTCACGAGACATTTACCTATACCTACGATCTCTTCGCAAGCAATACTCACCTGCAGATATTCATCTTGTGAGCCTCGTTTTCGTCCATGTCGAACGCGCCACCCATTGGTTTCAGGGTCGAGAAAGAGCTAGATCGACCAAACCAATACACCTTCTCCTTGTCCCTGAAAATCGGACACGTCGAACGCGCCATCTCTACACCCGTCACCATGAGGCTCTCCGTAGACCCCCGCCGACTAGACTTTGTCGTTTTGTAAATCGCGCTTTCCCTGTCCACTCACCCGCAGCTGATCACGCCCACCAGTGCATTTCCTCCAAGATCCAGCCTCCCAACAGGCTGTCTCCACCATCTTCGCGTTTGGCTACGCACGGCGGGCGTCGACCATCGGGTGTTTGCCGTAAAAGACCTCTGGTTCGGCAAAGACCCCGACTTTTGCACCATCGCTGACGCCTCCTTTGCCCATCTCCGAAATGCGACCCCAGACACGTCGATCTACCAAGGCATGGTCGGGCGCGCACATGTTAGCTTCATCGTCAGGTCTCGTTCACATTTCCCCCTCTTCTCGCCCCCCTCCGTGGATCCTCTCAAGCTGATTCCTGTCCCCCTATGACGTAGATGGACGCTCGTCGAACCCGGGATATACACGCTCTCGCTCGATTACGAAGCCGGCGGAGCGGGCCGAACGCTCTTCGAGAACTACCATCTACGACTCTATTGCGAACCCCAATCCGTCTCTTTTACGATCTAGCACGTCCTTTCCCGATCTTCCAGCGACAGATACTAACGCCCCACAACGATCAGCTCGATCCCCGTCCATTCGACCCCGGCTGGGGCAAGCCACCGACTCCGCGTCTGGCTCCGAACACCACACGCGGAATCCCCCTCCTCGTCTGGATCGACGTCCTACATATACCAACGTCTCTGGAAATCAGACGACTTCAAGATCGGGGCGCACCTCGCCTTTGATTCGGCTGGCAGCAAAATCGTCCTCGCGACCCGCGCATCCGACGACCCTCCGACGTTCGATTCGACGCTGATGGCGCTCGTGCCGAACCGTCGGCGGGCGTCCCGGCTTGCGGCGTCCAACATGGGCGTCGACGATGCGAGGGAATCCGTCGACGATCGGTAGTCGCGTCGAAACCGTTTCTGGTTTCTCATGGCCGGTTTGGACGGATTTACATGCATCTACTTGACGTCCCGTCGTTTTTGTCACCCACTCAGATCCGCACATGCACGTCGCAGAAATATTTATAGTTGATGCGTAAATTACGATACAGGTTTTTGTCTTTGAGTTATTGGGAGGCGTTATGGGACGGACGTGAACAATGTAATACAACGATGGGGTTGTGTGTGAATTGGGAGCACTCGAGAAGACGAATGCCGGGGAAACGAAGAAGCGTTAGGAACGATTGAACAAGATAAATGAACCAAGCAGAACAAAGAGTCTAGACGGAAAGAAAAGGGAAGGACACAAAGGCAACAAAGGACAGGTGAATCGTCCTCCTGAATACCATCGCCTAGTTATGCCTGCGTTCGAGTCGCAGCGCGCATAAATCCATGTAATGCCTCGTTTTCGAGGAAATGCCTGTAGAGAGAAGAATGAATAAATCCAAAGAAAGGGAACAGAGCATCAGCAAAGACTGTATGCGTCGACAAGTTGGTGTAGGAGCCGGATCTCAAAAGTGCCACGAATCCGCAACCAATAAGGGGCCAACGGTCGATGAGAGGAGCCTTGAGAATGCGCGTTCTCGGAGATGTGGACTTGCAAGAACCTAGGACCGGACTATGTCGCGTTTTCTATTGGACCGCAACAGCACCTGTAACCAGGGCGGGGCTATCATGCAATGGCAGCTGAGGCGTCTTGACTATTCTTTCAGGTGCAAGCTGTCGGTCTTCTAGGCTTTGCGGGACTGGTGCTGAGCTCAGTGACAATAACCCTGGAATTCCACTCTCGTCTTCGTCTTTCGGCGCGGCGGTAGCTGGCATCTCAGACCTACTGGACATGCGATGCTGCGGAGTCAGTACTAACCAAGCGCGGAGGGCAGAACACAGACCGTCGCTTCTTGTTGGGCATATCGGGAGAAGTGTGGTTCGACTTGCCCGGTCCCTTTACGTACGGTAAGTGAAGATTAACAGAATCAAGAGCCAGTGCAAGGAAACGGCCAAATATCGAACACGCACTTTGCCTGTTTTGGGCCGCTTCAACGGTTGTCTTGGTTGTCGTTCACCTTCATCAAAGACGTAATCCGGTAAAGCAGAACTATACGAAGAACCTGCATGAAGAACACGCATCCTATGCAACCCCTTATCTTGAAATACCTTTTGATATTCCGAACAAAGATACCCATTTGAGATTCGTCGTACTTTTCCCACATCTTGACCAGTTTTGTGAATTCTGTGGTGGGGTATGATATATCCAGTTTTCTTGGACCAGTGGAACCGACTTCAAGAAGAAATATCGAGATGCATCAGAGTGGAGTTCTCATACACTTGATGGAATCGCAAGCGTACTTGGCTTTGGCTCGACCAGGAGGCCAATATAGAACGTTGTCGAATGAACAGTGCTGGCATCCTCGACCCCTTCAATGTCAGCCTTCGTCCGCTTCGCAATTGCATCTGATATCTGCCCTTGCGCCACTTGGCACACTTCCTCTCGCGATGTACAGTGGGACACTTGCTCAAACCCTTTAATGAATGGGTGCGCCAAGATGAGAGAATCGACGTATTCAAGCTTCATAACAAGCTGCCGTATTCGCGATTCAACAGTTCCGGCCCTTGGAGAGTTTGCAGACTATGTGTAGACTAAATCACAACTAGATGCCACTTACCATTTAATTTGGAGTTCAGAGTCACCCGTGGATGCAACAACTTGCAAGTAATATCGGTACTTGTGGAAGAAGTCGTGCTTTGCAAAAAGCTCGGACCAACTTGCAGTCCCGACGATGACTCGATCCACAATGTCGGCACCTTCAAATGTTCAATCAAACAACACTCGGAAATGAAATGAGAGGGTAGAGACACCTTTCTTGAACTCTTCCGTAACGATCATTTGCGTCGAGGCTGTAACGTTATGAGTAGCACACATCGCAGGATACGCGGGTGTAATGATAGGCATTCTATGTGACCGATCTCCAGGGTACAACTGCACAATGTCAATACACCTTCAAATCCAAGGAGAGCCGAAGACGTACTTTTGGATTCCATACTCGGACTTGTAAAGGACCTTCTTCGATCTGTTTCAAAAGTACGGGCTGCGGCCAGGACCTGTCTCCCAGTCATATCATTTGGACGAACGGGATCGTGATGCGGCATACCACTGATACATGATAATGAAGAATCTGCTGACTATCGCTCCAGCAATCGCACTTGGATATAATTGGCACACTCGGGCAACGAGTATGGCCCAGGCGACACCACCAAAGAACCCATTCACGTTTGAATAGATGGCCCTCCCTGGGATCCGCTGTGAGTGACGCAAACACGTAGGAGAATGCACGCACTCTGAGCCCAAAGTTTGATGCACCGTAACGAGTCGCGATAAACCTGGACGTTAGGTACCAAACGCAAGATCTCGTCGTTTACCCTCGAACCTAAACTCTACTTAACCTGAGTTCAAGATGCCAAGCTGACAAGGTACGCCACCATTGAGACTCCGCACACATCGTTCGTCCAAGTTCCGGAGTAGATTGTCGTCCTTTAATGATAGGTCATCGGGTATGGAGGATAACGCTAACCGCGCCATCAAGAAATCCAGAGGAATACCAGAGACCTTTGTTTTTATGATAGGGACATACGCTTCGGGAACGCCCTGGGATGATTCGCTTGGCCAAATATCGGGAGTACAAACCAACGAATCCACTCACGGAGACCTCGGTGACACCCTCCATTTCCCGGAGCATGCCCTCGAACTCGTCGAAGAAATCCTCGCGAGATACATGCTTCGGGACCACACACAGGGTATCGATATCGGAGCCAGGACCGTGCACACCCAAGCGATATGAACCAAAAGTGAAAATCTTGCCACCAGCCGCGCTCGCAGCTGTTTCTGACAGGCCGCGTTTCAGAGAAATCTGGTACACAAACTTTTTGACGAGCGCAGCGACGCGCCCAAGGACTGCTTCCCTGCGAAATTTCAGGACGATCTCAGCATTCTTTGTCGCGGTTACGGTTGGTTCTTCCACGGAGGTAGTTGAGTTTAGGGAAATCTCGATCGTACCTCGTTCGAGCTTCCTCTACACTTTCAAAGGTCTTCTGATTTCGTAGTTCCTCCATGAGAGTCGCCGTGACCTCCTTCTCTCGTTCAGTGGATTCGGCAGTTGAAATGGGTGCTGTCACACCAAGATACCTGAACGACCAGCCAAGTTAGCTGCAGACACTAGACAGACGAGAGCTGCTGGACTGCAGATGTTAGTTACCCTTTCTCAGTTGTCATTTTTGTTGCGAGAAATGAGAGGACTAGAACCAAACTTGGGGGTTGCGAATGTGGGCAGTTCGTGGGCGTTGGTCAGGTGGAACTTCTCCCGAGCATACGCCACCGAGTTTTGCTTAGTCATCCGCACATAGACCCGAACAGCCTGATTGTCCCGTCGAGTGTCATCAACATCGACTTGGCCTTTATGGATTTGCAGTCACCCTTTCCTGTCCGTCTACACCACCGTTCATGACGTTACACAACTGGGCGTTGTGACACGGCTGCTCATATATATATTCGGCCGAGCCGGAGGTTGGTACACCAAGGCACCATTGTAACCACCGGATCAATTCAATCAAGTTTGTA
Source organism: Xerocomellus dryophilus (assembly GCA_038089495.1). NCBI lineage: Eukaryota > Fungi > Basidiomycota > Agaricomycetes > Boletales > Boletaceae > Xerocomellus > Xerocomellus dryophilus. Next base: position 28,053 of record JBBPKY010000137.1, read on the forward strand.
CTAACTTCAGTGGAGAGGCTTGGCGGCCGTGCCTCCCCACGGTCATCTACTTCCGCGACATGTGTGACAGAAACGGTTCTGTCTTGCCAAATAAAACTTGTTCAAGGCACAGCCAAGACTCGAACCAGGAGCGCTAGCAAGACATATAAATCCGTCGACTGGACAAACCTCATCGACCCTGGTGTCAGCCGTTGTGCAAGTGCTGCAGCTCCTCTGAGATATATGTTAAGGCTGTCGACTCGGATGTAACATGTCCTGCTCGTGATTATTATCGCTGGCACAATCCGGGGACGAGTATTCAATGAGCACGAGGGTGGTGCCGAGCGAGAACACTGAAATGACGAAGACCATGGACGGTAATCTACCTCTAAGACGATGTATATCGCGCTCTTAAAACTCTACGAGGGCAGTGGAACCGCAGAGACGGTCGTCCGCTTCATCCGCTTGCCTGCGCCCTCTTGCCTCCACCTCTCTCTGTCTGCATCTTTCCCCTCTTCGTCCTCTGATTCACGGCCAGTGTCCAAATCATGCACGCGCTTCGGCTCCGTCTTCGTCGCGTTCTTGGTGGACGCGGGTTCTGTGCGGAAGTGGGGTTGGGCAAGCCAGTGCGGGAGAATCTTCAGCCCGGTCGTAGGCTCTAGCCTGATCAGCTCCTCCACAGGTAGGCCCTCCTTGTCCTTTGCATCGCGCTAAGTACCATCAACATCCCGCCCAAGATAAGGCGAGCAAAGAAAAGAAAAGAGGGAAACGCTATCAGCCACGTAAAATCACATGCACGATAAGACAAGGTTGCTCACGTCCATGCGCTGCTTCATCTCTCGTACCACGTCCGCATACCGTTCTATTGACCGCGGACCCCGAATCTGGCTCAACGTATCCCGTAGGTCGGTCTCCCGCGCGAGAGCGGGCCGTAGCAACTTAAATAGGTGGCCCTTGACCGCGCTCAGCGACGTCGGCGTCTTCAGACCCTGTACGATATCCAGGTATTCAAGGGCTAGGTCCGCATGCGGGGGGTGCAGTCCTGTATCAAACGCGCGTCTCCTTCCCGGGACGAGCATGTCCCTTGCATTCGTATCAGTACCAACGTCCATACTCGCCGACGCAAACAACGCCGGGTTGTACAGCTGCCCTTCTGCCGACATCACTGCATCTGCGCACGTCTCTGCCAAACACCGCTCGATGTCGGAGTGGTAGAGGATATTGCCGTTCGCAAAGACGGGTACAGAAACGGCCTTCTTGACAGCCCGTATCTTGATCCAATCTGCCAATCCGGTGTTTTGGCCACGTTGCTCGCGTAGCCGGCCGTGGCAGGTGAGTATTTGAGCGCCCGCGCGCTCGAGCATGCGTGCATATTCAACTGTCTTTTCGACGGTGGGAAATACACGGAATTTGGCTGTCACTGGCACTTTGAGCTCCCGATGCAGGGTATTGACTTTTTGAGTGAAGAAAGACGTCAAAATCAGGGTTGGTAGAGAGATGATGAAGGAATTGACTTACTTAGTTTATAGATCAGGTCCCAGTCTTCCATTAGAAACGCCCCATAGTGGCCAGACCGTGCGATCTCCTGTGGACATCCCAGATTTAAGTCGATCGCATCACAGTGGTCTTGGAGTACCCGTGCGGACTCGAGTAGCTGCTCTGTATCGTTGGCGCAGAATTGAATGACGAGGGGACGATCTGCAGGTCCGCCTTCCTCGCCATGAGAGAGATCGAAGAATTTATCGCGGTGACCCTTCTTTCCTTTATTAAGGCAGAACATCTAAGGTGTGTACCAACCATAGCACATCGCGCATTGGACGTAGCGTGATGTCAGTGGATAAAATCTGCACGAAAGGACACCCATTTCACCTTGGCGTTGATCATCGGGGTATAAACGAGCTGCAGTGGAGGTCGGTATATGAGAAAATGTAAGGGGGGAAACTAGCTCGCCTGTGCACCATACCGCCGTGCCAAGATCCTCCATGGCTAATTTACCATCGACCATACAAACGACCCGAGGTAAACCAATGCCGGTTAGCCCTAGAAATGTAGCAAAGTCGCACGGCGCACCAGGTCGCTCTGGTCAACCATAGGTGCGACGACATATTTTGGACTGCCGAGCACCGTCCTGTAGAACTCGTACCCTTCGAGTTTGTGAAGTGGTATCGAGATCTGCGATGATATTGGCGGCGGTGGGGGTATGGGTGTCACTTCTGGGATGTGTCCGGACTCGGCCGCGACGGTTGCCATGTTGTAGAAAAAGCGTTGTACACGAAGTATAGTGGGAGGCGCGCTAGTGAAATCGGAGGAACGGGTGATGCATTGCAGACGGACTCGTATCGGATGTGTGCACATCCGACGTCAAATTTAGGGAGTGCAAGAAACAGCTGTACACAAATGGCTTTAAGTTGATCATTCAGGTTCCTTGAATTTTTCGCATTACAGCTACTTCAGCGTGTCATACACCGACACCGTCTACTCTGCAGTGCTCAAGCGGCGCTCTTACATATATTGGCAACTGAAACTGGTAACTCGCGGTCCTTGAAGGTGAATTTTCTTTCCGGGTCGCACTTCAAACGTCGGGGTTCACCCGTTTGCCGCCTAGGATGAACCATCTCGTTGGCACATACCAGTCGCAACAACTTCCAGCGGTCGATGTCACGGCAGGTCCACAGCCGATCAGTCCATCTGCACGCTACCTCGAGATCGGAGACCCTGCCCTCCTGCTTCACGGGACCTCGCTACCGCATAGCTCCACCATTGAACCTGGAAATGCGTCTGGAAGCAGTTCGCAGTGAGCGATGGTTTTTCAACATCGCTCACTCCCATATTTATTGTGCCCACAGTTCCTTGGTCGAAGTCCTTAATGATGACCGGAACTTTATCACGTTGCAGCCGTGCCAGACAGACAACAAGGGGCCTTCGCGTATCTCCTTTGTTTATCTCACGCTGGAAAGCCGAAGTCCCCATGATTGTTCCATGTCTCCGCAGTGCTCCAATACCAAGGACCTGTGGTTGCGAATGATCGAGGGCAACGATGACCAAGATGATGTGTGGCTATGGGCAGATGGCGACGAGGAGTGGATAAAGAAAAACGTGAAATGGCCCGATTGGCTAGAGCTGAGAGAAGAAGAATGGGTTTCTGCACGTGCAGCACTAAATCGTCGCATTGCGCGGCACACCTCAAGCCCTATCTCGAATCCGATTGCTGGTTCCATCTCACAGCATCAAGTGAAGAGTACACGCCTTCGCGAGGCTACACCCGCACAACGAGTTGCCGCTATCTACTGGCTGATCTGCACTTCCAGACACAAAGAAGAAGTGGACCATCAACTCGGATGGTCTTCCCGATCGAATTTCAGACTTGGTGACTTGGTGTGGAAATGGCACGCAGACGTGTCTTACCTACTTGGCTCGTTTCCGCGGTTCCCTGGACGGCCCGAGGCATGGCAGAAGTTTGAAGAGAAAAGGGATGCCATGGAATGTCGATGTCTGGGATTGCAGCTTCTTTCTGATGCAGTCCCCGATTGGTTCCGTATGGCCACGTGGTTGGGAGAGGAGAACGGATTGGACATGGTATGTCTTGATGCTGATGCCTGTGAGGCGTGCAAGTCCCGGTGGGTACGCAGTTCTTGATCATTCCGTTCTCTGAACACCTTCAAGGGCAGAGGAGTTGTACGACCTGGTGTATGCTGCTGAACATTCTCGGAACAATCCCCGGGTTCCCATGCTTTTGGCCTTTTCTTTCGTAGCTCTGGATGTCATTCTCCACTATACCCGCGACGATCTGGAGATGCTTCAGTTCGCTGAAGCCGTGATTTCAAGAAGTCTGCTCCCAGCCTCCTTGCTGAGAGGAGATGAACTGTTACGGGACATTTACCGTCCTGGCGCAAGAAACATTGAATATTCCCCTTGGATCAACATGTATCCTGATGTTGTACGACTCGAGGTTCCAAAGTACGCATGCCGAGTTGGGATTTACTCCTTAAATCCTTCTCCGCCTCCGTCGCCAGATGAGTATTTGGACTCCTTGTCAGTCGGCTTTGCAGACGGTGCCCAGCATCCGACAGTGTTCATAGGGGCAGTTGCGTGGATTTTGGTCTCTCGTTTCCACTCATTCCTTTCCGGCGATAAGTTCTGGCACAGCTACTGGGCCGATTTGCTGGAGGAAGATTTCATGGAAATTCCTTCGTTACCGGAGCCCACTGACCCTCTGGATCTTCGCCTCCGAAATGGTCTGAAACAACATTATTTAGATCAAAACAGGACATGCTATGGCGAACAGTTTAAGTGGGAGGAACACCACTGGACGATCTACTCCGCTATTTTAAGGTTCGTCAAAAGCAAGAACCCAGATCCAAGGTTCAAGGGCTGCCCCGAATGCCATCAGATATACATGGACGTTATGTCAGCCTCACGCGCGCACTCTGGAACGAATTGCATCGTTGAAGTTCCTGGATTGGGCGACTCCGAGCCCCTGGTTCCCTTAGTGACTCTGTCCCTTGCAGACGCAATTCCGGCTCTTGGCCCGAGATATCCCGGTGCTTCGATACCTCCTCTCTCCCCGGCTGGTGAGTGATGTCTGCCGCGTGGTCACCAGTGGTCTTGTGACGTGCTGATCAGCTTCCCCAAGCACGTCTTTGTCCGGATGTCGTGGGTCTCATGGAGTTGTATTTTAAGGACATTCCTAATCTCACAGAACGTCTCGAACGTCTTCACAATGATCCCGTCGATTTTGGAGGTAACGCATTTGTATACAAGTGCAAGCTTTGCAATAAAGATGTAGATAACGGTGAAACCGTGGTTTGTGCTCCATGCCGTCTGCGTGAACCCATGCTTTGCTGATGGACGAGTAGGTTGCTGTGAAGGTCTTTCGACAGTGGTACTGCCAAAACGACACCCAATTGGGATTCTCGAAGGTGATGATTCGTTAATATCTACTTCCTCAGTGCTTTCGTGAACCGACCACTCCAAATTTCGCTTTCTCGCGTAGGACTTGCGTCGGGAGATCAGGGTGTGGCATAATTTCAAGCATCCTAACGTTGTGAGACTTTTGGGCATTGCGAGTGGATTTGGGTACACTGTCTCCACCGTGGCCCCGTGGATCTCGGGTGGAACACTCCACAAGTATCTGGCTGAAAACGATCCCCGACTTGATCTTCCCGCTCGGTTCCGTTTGGTGATTTCTGTGTCCACTCCGCCGATTTGGTTATTTGTCTTACTGTGTGGCAGGTCGAAGGTGTCGCGGCAGGGCTGCAATATAGTACATATCTTCTCTTTGCTGATTCGCAGCCAATTGAAGTTCATTTGTTTGTTACCGTGGTTAGTGCACGAATTCCCTGTGGTCCATGGAGACTTGTCGAGTGTCAGTCCCCTATTTTTCTGTTTTCAATGTTGGGCTGACGGGCCACCAGGGAAATGTACTCATCGATGACAATGGCAGAGCGTGTCTCAGTGACTTTGGTTTTTGCCATGTCCTTGGAGGGATCCATGGAGGGTCCTCGCTCGCCAGCCGGACATGTTTTCCGGGAACTTATCAATGGGCTGCACCCGAGCTGCTCGTCAGACCTGATGAAGTGAAGGCATCGACGCAGAGTGATATTTTTTCATTTGGTTGCCTCATGCTTCAGGTGTGTGTGATCTGCAGTGAAAGGGGTATAGATGAAGCCTTTTCCAGATCCTTTCTGGACAGTTTCCGTGGGGGGACCTGCGCGACAGCAACATCATTTTGGAAGCGGCCAAAGGAAACCTCCCACCACGTCCAGAGCGCCGTCCCATATGTGAGAGAGACTGGGATTTGATTCTGCGCTGCTGGCAAAGCCCAAGTGACCGCCCATCCATGAACTTCATCGTGAACTCCATTTCGGTCATCACTGGATCGTTTACTGAAGAACGACGGGATCTTGGTATGTCCCGTTGACTCGATTTTTCCAGTTTCTGATTTTTTCCCGTGATCTCGCTGTCCACCCTTGTGATATCTAGAAGCCTGTCCACCCGCTGTTAGCCGCAAACGACAACCTGATATCAACGGGAAAGACCCGGAGTTGAAGCGAAGGAAATTCTGAGTCCTAGTCCGTGACATGACGCTCGCGAATACACTAGATCTCATCAATATCTACGCAGCAAGCACTTAATCCCATCTAACGTGCCGTCCTGCAGCTGTACGAGTATCCAGTATTTCATGATTTCCCCAGCCTTCGTTGGTACCCTCCCGATGTTGCAATTGTAAACAAGGTCTCTGCCGGCGAAGCTCGGCCCTTTACTCTAGTGCTGTAATTCCCCCACAGAATGTGAAAAGTCCTGGTGGTTTGGTGGGCTCCAGCGACGGCAGTTTTCGAGCAGAGCTGTGGTGAGGGTTGCCCAAGCTCATCAGAAACAGGTCAAGTCTGCCCGAACATAGTGGGGAGTTTCAAGAGCCGACTAGCGCTGATCCCCAGCTTTGTGGCAACACCTTGGAATCGCAGGATGACGACTATGCAGGCTGTACATCATGGCGTAAGGTAATACACATGTGGAACCGGGTGGCAGCCAAAATGGTCGAAACAATAGGGAGCTCTGAGACAAGACAAAAAACTGAGAAATCCAACAATAATGGGGCCCAATGCAATGGACTATAAATCCGCTTTCCACGACTCGGTACGGCCTATCTGCCTTGTCCTGGCGAGGAAGTCTTTCGCAGATTGGGAGCAGGTAAACAAATAAGGACGAACCTGTAAGGCTCGGAAGCTGCTGTTCTGGAACTTCTCCGGCCAACCCGCAGGTGTGCCTCGCGAATGTGACGAACAAGGCTCTCTCGTTTCATTGGTCTTCCGTCGGAACACCAACCGCATTTAGTCGTGCGCGAGGACACCATATTCTTGATCCCGTGAAAAGTAGCCAGATGTTCCGCGCAGGTTGAGGGTGATATAGAGATTCCACATATGGAGCCAGTTTCGCCCAGCCATCGACACGGTACGGACGAAGATCGCGCCTCGATGGGGATGCCACTCATGGGGAGAGTTATGGGTGAAACAAGATCACTCGTGGAAGTGGGGGATGGGTGAAGGGAAGGAAAACTCCTCATCGTCTGAACGTCGGGTCAACGAGGAAATAGGAAGCCCAGAGATGAACACACATTGAAACCCCACCCTCCGCCGGTTGGCGAGAAGAGCGGTGGATTGAGCTGATCAAGAGTGGAGGTAGCGCTGCCATCCACCAGAACCTCTGCACGACCAAGGTTGATGCTGCTGCTGCTGCTGGGACCACCTGGAGCAACTATCGCCAGGTCCTGCATAGAAACCGAAAGGCTGGGTTGTAACAACATGAGCCCGATGCATTAAGATAACCGTAGACCCACCTGCTTTCGCTACCAAAGGGTGGGCACAAGGAGGGTAGGGTCAAGTCGCAAGCATCATTCGGAAGTTCAGAGGCGTGATGGTATGCGAGTGCTTGAAAAGTGGAGAACATGCTAGGCCGGAGGCACTGGTCAGGGACAAGTCAGGGAATTGTCCGGACATTCCGAACACTCCGAACCTGTCACGTGCAGGTCGTGCAGCGGAGTTCTGGCGGAAAATTGGTCATACCCAGGGGTGGCGAGCCGGCAGGCGAGCCGAGAAGCTACCCAGGGGTCAGCGTCGGTTCCCGGAAATTTCCTACCCAGGGTCCCGGCACGCCAACCTCAGTCTTTCCATTGATACCCTACGCCCAATTCGACTGGGCAGGATCCGTTTCAATCATAGCAGGCTTCAAACCTCAAGTTACGTGCGTCGCTCATCTATTTGCCTGCCCCGAGTATCTCCCCTCCTCACCCAACAGCTTACAGCGCTAGTCCGTCGACCCCAGGACTCAGCTATTCACCAACCCCGACGGAGCCGCCGCTTGGCGATCGTACCGTACAAATGTCCATACATCACTCCCCCTACTAGTACCACTGACACATCATCAGCGTCCCCACCCACCTGGGATTGAAGACTATACCGCCAGGATCCCCCCGACTTCGTTATCAGTCCCGCCAAAGTATACTGCTTTCGCTTCAGCCGCCGTCTTGCAGCTTGACATTGTGTCAGATGCCAGTGTGCTCAGGCTCTTTGGTCATATGGTATCCATGTCCAAGACCAATGAGTAATTCAGCAAAACATAGCTTCGACGCCATGTTGCCTATATATGAAGGTGCAGGAAGATCGGAGGGCTCATCGCGGCCCTGGAGCTGTTCAACCTTGCCATGCTCGGGCTTGCTACGGCACGCAATGCAGTGAGTTTCGGATTGGATGAGGCCTGTGCTGTGAGGTCTGCACCGCTCGCGTATGGCGTGCCTCCTGGGGCCGGCGGCAGAGATGCTGTGCGTTTGGTGGTGTCAGTCGACGGGGGTGGCACTCGGGGCGTCGACTCCTTGGGCAGCTCGGCTGCATCACCCGCCATGCTCTCCTCGAGTGCATGCGACAAATCCCGGCTGATACTCTCCATCAAGACTCATGAGGGCTGGAAGGTTGTAGGTCGCTGCCCGACGGGCAGCGTGAAGGCAGGCTGTGTGCCGCAGCGGTACCATTGCTCAACCCGTGGGGCTTGTCGGCATCCTCTTCTGAGCTCACATTATTCACCTAGACCGGCCGTCTCCAATACAATTCTCTTATTATATACTTTCCACCTACACCATTATCCCAGGTCGCGAACTAACTATTTAAGGGCCTACCTATACTCTGCCCCGATCATACCTTGGGTGGGTGACACAGAGTGCCGCACGGTAACAGACCTGCTTTGCTTCATCTCGCATTGGGCATCCATCTTCAACTTACACAAACTTCTTTTCGTAGGCATATGTACATCATAATGAACACGACGTCAAGCGCTTCGCATTTGCATGGTCCCGTACCCACTTGATGCCCCTTGCCGTACAGGTCAACCCACAACGCCTCACGGCCATGTAAGACCTACAGGGTTCACAGCAGTAAAGCATACTAGGTGTACTGAATTCGTAGTTATAGAAATACAACAGTGAAATTTCAAGCCTCAGAGTCTGTGTCGAGATCATCACCAG
>JBBPKY010000138.1:0-43052 GCA_038089495.1 Xerocomellus dryophilus
GAGCGCCCTGACAAGGTCCTCTTTGGAGGGTTCAGTCTCTCCAGAAGTGAGGGCTGCCTGGATCTCAAGGATGGCTTCTGCTTTGGACATGCCTCCCTTTCTGAACTGCTTGACAACTCCAATGGCTGCCTGGACTGCTGAGGTGGCAAATCCTGCTGGGATGGCAAATGCTCGATCTCCCCTGTCAAGCGACTGAGAAGAGATGGTTTGGCTGGAGGAGGATGCATGCTGAGACATGAGGGAAGTGATGGGGCACAAAGTGACTGATATTAACGCAAAATACAGGATCTGGTGGAACAGGGAGAGAAATCTATGAGTGAATTGTACATACGGAGGGGCCCAAACTGCGCACCTGGTGGGGCAGGGAGAGAACTGGCTGAAAAGGGGGTTGAAGCGCAGCTTCTGTGGCCCACCAGGCGGAGTTTGAAATGGATGGCTGGCGAGGCAAGATGCTTCCCAGTGGCTAACTAGACCAATTAGTCTCTTGTAAACAAGCTTTAAACCCAAAGAAGAGACATTAGTGACATAGACGGTGATGGTGAATGGTACAGTGAATCAGTGGACAATGCAGAGGATGAGTGGTTCGAACCTTTATAGTCCAGGTTTGCCTGAGACTTGTCAAACGTCCAAGGAAATGTCATGATAACTGAATGGAGATAAGGGGAATGTACCGGACTGGTCTAGAAGCCCTAGGGGCAACCGACCCTAAAATGACCAGCATCGGACCAGAAGTATTGGTCTGGCGCTCAGTGATACTAAAAATAGAAAGCTAGGAATGATCCATGCAAAGTGAACAGATAGGATGGAGATAAGATGCAATCTAGTCAAATAAATGAAGGGTAAATGAAACCGACGTGCCCATAGTGTAGATCATGACCGGGCTAGTGTGGACTAGTCCAAGTACTGATCTAGTACCGGTCTAAGTAACGAAATGCTCAGAGAAAGAAAGCACAAGAATAAGTAGTATCCAAAAATGTAAGAAAGGGGTAGATATAACCGTAGAGATGCACTGCGCTCTACACCCGCAGGGAATTTAGCTGCTGACTGTCCCCAGTCAGATGTACAATCACATCCAAGAACAATGTGGAGTTTGAAACTGTGGGACCACCTATATAGTCCCATGTGCATGAACAACATGGCTCACCCTTTTCAACCCCATCCCACTATGTCTCAATTCCAATCCCATCTCAACAAATTCTACACCCTCTCTGACACCGGCACCGCAAATCAGCAATTGATGAACAAATGATTCCATGAGTTTTGCTTTCGACTTGAGGCTTACTGCAAGGTTGGTCCCAGCTGACCAAGAGGATCTGAGGGAAGAGCAAGACATGTGGGCGGAGCAGTTTGCATTGCCACCAGTAAGTGATGACAGTCAGGTCCCGATTCACTGACAACCCTCGCTAGGATCTGTAGGAGAAGGCCTAGAATGATGCCACCAGTCTTGGCATCGACACTGACATTGACAACAACATGGTCACCTGTGTTGCGGAGGCTGAATGTACGCAGGTCAATTGGAGGCAGAGAAGAATGGCCAAATGTCTGCAAGCTGGGGCTCTGCCGGCAATGCAAGAATCGATGATGGAGGTAGAGGAGGTGCCAATAGATGAGAAGCAGGCAGTATTGTCCAACACGCCATTGGTCATGCCATCCATGTGCAAGGTAAGTGGTATTCATTAGGTGTGGCTTACCGGACTAATGACAGACTAGCAGGGGCGAGTGGAGGGAGACAATGACGATGTGGAACCTGTGGCCAGCAAGAAGAAGGCCCCTGTGATGGAGGCAGCACTCCAGTATGTCAGGGCAGAGAGTGCCTGCAATGTTTGCTAGAGAGCCATGATTGTGGTCACCTGCCCCTACAGAACTGGCTCGGCGTGTGCCTGGTGCCAAAAATCGAAGACCAAGTGCAGTTTTGGACAAGGTCGACATGGCCCAAGGAAGATGTCAGGGATGGTGGTCATGACCACCACCCAAACTAAGTGTGGTTTTGTTTTGTCCAAGGTTGGCTAACCACATTAATAGGTGGTAGGCTGGTCCAGGCCACTGCCAAGGCTGCTGCAAGTAAGCAGGCAGCGTCACCCCTTGAGCTCGAGGAAGATGAGGATTCAGAAGACAATGGGACCCCTGTCAAGTCAAAGGGAAAGGGACACGCAGCGCCACCGAAGAAGACTGGAGTGAAGACCACAGCCGCTAAGCAGCAAGACCAATGGGCCCAGAGGCTCAACCTCCTCTGTTCCTGTCTCTTCTAAATCCATGTGAGCATTAAGTTGTTGGAGGTGGAGCATGAGGAGGTGATGGCAGAGGTCAGCAAGATAGTGGAAGGTCTTGAGGACATGGACCTCTAGGTGGTCCAGTAGTGGTATCTCCATCGGTCTTGTGCTCCTCATCTGTTTGTACAACATTTGTCATATGTATTGTGTCTCTGGTCTCTCAGTGTCAACAAGGGAACGAAAAAAAGAAAAAGAAAAGAGGTGAGAGAACAAGCATTAGATAAAGAAAAGGACAAGTAAAAATGAATGGAGTCGATGTCTTTTTTAATTTTTTTTATCAGTCTAGGATATTACAGACTGTCTGTGATCGTAGTAGTGGAGAGAGAGTGAGAGTCACTCGTCTAAACCCAGGGTAAAACAGAGAGTAGAGGAGAGGAGAAAGGATTTCAGCATTCAGTGATGGGCACCAGTCTGGATATTAGGAATCTGGATCTTCTTCATCAGGCTCTTCTATATCTTCTCCTATCAGCTTGTCCAGGTCATTATCATCCATATCTGTGAGTTCAGTCATTCGGACGGCAGAGGAGAAATGAGGATAGTAATGAATGAGACGAAAAGCAGCATAGCACAATTTGGAGACTGCTCTGTCCAACTCAGCCAGCAGGTAAGATCCTCCGGTAGTCCAGCGAAGGACCATCATCATGGCTTCGTCTTCCGGTTGAGTTCCTTTTCAATCCAGGTGTTCTGGATCTTAACCAGACCTCTTGGCTGGAAGTCAAAGCCCTCAATCCGATTCTTGAAAGCGGCCTTGAAGTGTTTGATGGACTCAAATTGAGTCTTGAGGACACGCTTGTAGATTGACTCCAAGTTCTCCTGATGCTTTTGGAGCTGGCATGCTCTCTAGGCAATCAGTCCAGATGGAGCAAGAGGTTTGGTATCTGGAGGCGGAATGAGGAACGTAGCCTCAGTGAGGTCAAAGGGGAAGAGTGGTTTGACACCATGAACCATGAAATATGGAGACAAGCCAGTAGACTGGAGCACAGTAATGCACTCCACCCAAAAAACGGAGTGAGCAGCAGTATGCCAGTGAGACTCCCCCCCAGGGTTACTTTTGATGATGGCCTCCCGAACATCAAAATGACGCCGTTCAACCACACTGTTCACCTGGGAGTTATAGGAGGAGATGTGGATATGCCAGATCTGATACCTGTCTGTGAGGACATCCAAACCCTGTATGAATGTGGGGCCATTGTCAGTCACGATCTCGGCCAGGAGGCCCTAGTGGCAGAAGATATCTTTGAAAATACAAGAGGTGAGGGTGGTAGCATTTTCTGAACACAACATCCACCACTTGGGGTAGGTAAGTGGTCAAGGTACAGCGAGCTTGGACAATATACCAGTACCCAGCAGACCGAGGCATGATCATTGTGTCTAGGTGGACCTTGCAGAACAAGCCACCAATGACGGGTACCATTGGGCTTTAGCACTCATGACAGGCCCAGATGAACCATTTGACATCGTTGATTAGCATTGGCCACCAGAAGCTGAGTCTGGACTGTGAAGACACCCTTGTGTCCGAGGTTGTTATGGCCTCCTTATAGTCCATACCATCGGTACACTGGTACTATCAACTGATGCTGACCGTGTGGTTCCCAGGACTATAGGGAGCCTGGAGTCTGATGTCAGAAACTAAGGAGAACTGACATTGGACTCTCAGGCTCTATGGATCGAGTCAATAACAACCATACATAACAACAATGTGCCACAATGTGGCTGACATGCACAAAACATGGAAAGCGCAATCACCATGTTCAACAGTGGCTTAGCACCTGGACACCTTGGGAAGTAATGCTCATCAAAGATGGCATGTGCGGCTGTGAAGACTGGCTGATCTGGCTTCATGAAAATCATATTGGCATCATTTGTAGGAGCGACACCTAGATATATTATTAACTGTGATTTAGGTTGCAGTTTGCTGCCTTACTGATCTTAGGAATAGGCACCACATCCAAAAATATGTATGTGTGAGTGAGATCACACATATTTTTTCATACAGAAGCCATCCAGTGTTGCGAAAGTGCTCGATGTTGCTTGCTATGGAGGGCTGAATGGAAGCTTTTAGAGTCAAGAGCAAAAATTTGTGGAACGATACATACATTCTCCTGCTTAATCCTTTTCCAAAGATGATTCCCATCAGAACTGGTAATGTTTGCACCATGATTGAGGTCCCAGTACCCATCAGGAAGCTTGTTACGACATATTTCTATTGCACGGTACGTTCTTTTCAACCATAATCACTTGCCAGCAATGACTATGAAGTTTTTACCATGACCAAAGTGCAACTCCATTGGAAGTCAGTTACTCCTTGTGATTGATCAAGAAATCTAGGAGATGATGTATCTCATCATTGGACCAGTTACCACAGTGTTTCTTCAGTGCTGTGGCATTTGACATAATCTGTAATGTTATTAGACCACAAAGAGTAACACGAGTGGAGCAGTTGAGTGTAGAAAGTTGCGACAATAAAGAGTGCTCCGGAAGGTGAGGGTGCCAGTGGAAGATAGGCCATCATCCTGGCTGTTGACAACTAAGGTGAAGATTCAAATATTGAAGTTCCACGGCATCCAATTGGTCAATAGTCTTATGCAGTGCAAACCATGCCAGGCAACCTATCTGCAGCCAGGCACCAGATCCTGTCTGTTTGTTGCAGTATATCCAGTAATTACAGTCACATCATGTTGCAGGAAATACTGTAGTCATATTTGTATACTCCCATCTCTTGCAAGACACTCTCTGATTCATTTCTGTTGCAACATATTGCCTGAATGCTGCAGGCTGTCTGAGTCACCAGTGCCTTTACCTGTCTTGCAAGGTGTCCCCCTTCCATTTCTTGCATTCCTACCACATGTCCTTCATCTGTCTTGCAAGATGCCCCCTGTTCCATTTCTGTTGCAACATATTGCCCAAGCATTGCAAGCCATTGAGACTCAGTGCCCTCACAAGTTCTTGGGTGTTGCAACATATCACCCAAGCACTGTAAAACTACATAATGCTGAGTCGAGCAATGATATCTTGCAATATATGAAATTAACAAAAATTATATTGTATATGATACAACATAATAAGGCATGAAGCTGAGCAAGCTCGAATGCACAGTGGTCAGCATGCGGGTTGCAACTGTGATGCATGTGCAGCCACAAGGGATCGGGGGCGTGCACGGGTCACTGGACCAAAGTAAGCAAGGGAAACCATAGATGGTGGCACCTGGCACATTTGTTAGTAACTTTGTACAATAAACAGAACAGGAACTATATATACCAGGTGAATCTCATATGAAAATGTCAGATAGAACCTGTACCTTGGCAGCATTGGGCTCAATAATGGTAATGGAGGACTGTACCTTGGCAACATAGGACTGAACAATACCTTGGCAACATAGGACTGAGCAGCGGTGACTGTGGACTGTACCCAGGCTATGTAGGGTCAAATGATGGTGACTGGGGACTGTACCTTAGTGACCTGGGGCTGAGCGACCATACCTAGACTATGTAGGGCTGAACAATGGTGACTGGGAACCATATCTCAGAAATATAAGGCTAAATGATGGTGACTAAGGACTGTATCTTGGCAATGTGACATAGACTGAATGATGGTGACTTCAGGACTGTCTGAGAACTCTACTCCAGCAAGATGAACACATGTCTTGGGGCTTGTGTGTGGGTATCCTGCCAGTGGTGAGGTTTGGTTTACTATGGGAGATGTCAGGGATGTTGGTGCCCTTCCTCAGTCATAGAATGGGGATGCTGCATACATACAGCAATGCGATAAAGATAGTATCCAAAAGTGGCCACATGACCCCATTTGCAAGTGACCTGTCTTGCATTATTCAAGCTCATCCTGATGACTGGATACACAACGGTGTTAGCAATATTGATGGACTCAAATGTTGTTCCAGATGGAAATCACAAAGATAAAATTTAGCTCACCATTTGGATGTCAACAGAACTTCAAGTTTGCTTGAAGTTCCAGATGTGTGCGAATTTTTCAAGTAGTCATGGCGCAATCAGTAGGAAGCATGAGGGACACTCAGGTGCCTGTGTAGTGTAGATTGAAGGGGGTAATGTCATGGGATTGGAACAATATCCAATTTGTCCTGGCGCAAGTCTATGACCAGTCCTGTCTCCACCATGGCCAAAGCACCATCCACAAAATGCTTGATGGGCATGACAAGGCAAAGGTTCTGAGCACCACAGTTGCGATGGGCCTTGGTATGGATGTTGAGGTTGACTATCAAGCACAGGAATGGGTGGATGCCAGAGATATTGTTTTTGGGGAGTATGTCAGCAGTTGCAGAAAGCAACTTGTACCCATCTGGAAGATAAAGTTCAATCTTGAAAGTATTCAATATGGAAGCCAGTATGACAGATGTGAAAATCAAGGCTTATCTCATTCCAAAAATATTCCAAAATATTGGCAAACACAACCTTGATGGAATGGAGGGTGGTGGAGTGCTCTCGAGCCTCTCAGGACAGGTAGGGGATTATTAATTGAGTGTAATTTGTTAGGTTAGCTTTCCGAGCATAGTCTTCTCCATCTGATTGAGATAGATAGGAATGATGTGCTGAGGAGGAAGTATGATCATCTTGATGGAAATATTGCATATTGCATGGTGAGTTGCAGTCAACTTTGAAGATGCATCCTTGCCATACAAGTCAAAAGAATGTCAGTAGAAGATGATGGAACCTTCAGTTTTTTGTCCAGGGGCATGGTAAGGTGTAGATGCAAGGAAAGAGTGGGTGACACCCTCAACAGTCTGGAGATGAGTCTCGAGCTCAGGTATACCATAGGAGACACTGTGAATGATAATGGTTTCCTTGATACATCCACTGAGTCTCAAAGAACCATTGTGAATGATACTGATGTCACCTGTACAGCATCTCTTGTGTCATCTCCCACAAGGAGACTGCTGACAGTGAAACCTATGACATGCACAACAAGAAGGCTATCAGAACACTAGTCCTGAAGCTATCTCCTGCTCTTCACTAGAAATGGCAGACCATCAAGGATGCCACCAACATTTGGAATGGCCTCAAAGACCAATTTGCAACTCCATTGCTTGCCCTCATCTATGACAAGTTCCAAAAACTTATGGGCTCCACCACCATCCCTGCCAACAACCATCCTGCTCCAGCCTTCATGGCCATCAACAACCATTTCTCACTCCTTTGGGAGTACAACTACCCAGTCGATGATAGGATCCAGGTCATGATCACCATGGCCAAGTTCCCCCTACATGGATGTAATGACACAGCTACTAAATCAGCGGTCAATTGAGTCCACCAAGGACATTGAGGTCAATGAAATGACCACTACTACTAGACCGGGGGTAGCAGAGGGGGATGACCTCATCTCTACACCAGTGACAAGAAAGGTCAAGCAATTGGCTCCTCTGCCCATTACAATGGCAGATTTAGAAGTGGCTATCACATTGGGATGGCAACAACATGCACAGCACTGGCCTGCGAAAAATGTGCTGGCCAATAAGATTAATCCACAAATCACTCATGTGTTTGATAAGCCAAAGAAGTCGACTATACCATTAATCCGAAATAGCAACACAACTACTACTACATACTAATGACAGGAGACTACTGAGTGCATGAACACAAGGTGCTATCCAATCTACTGCACCTATTCCCATTACACAACTACCCATTTCATGCTATGGATATGGTAGCCACCAGCACACCTTGAGAAACTGTCAGCCAGTACAGGATCTATTAGATTGCGGCTTGTTAGCATATGATTCACAATGACAGATAGGCTTACTGAATGAAAACCACCCCTTTCGCTGAGAGGTGGGGGAGACCTTATTGGATGCCTACTACCAAATCAACCAATCACAACAATCCCATTAGTGTAATGAGTGCCACAGTGGTATGCACTTGAGAATGGTTGGCCAAGTATGATATAAATGCAGATCAACTAACTATATTGTACTAAACATTAGTACCAGGGATGATAGTGAGTACAAGTTGTACTCACCTGAACACGATGAGGCTGACACCAAGAGTGACAATGATGACAACTGTGAGGTCTATGCCACTGATCACATGCATGATTGCCAATTAGTACATGCTACCTGAAAGAAAGTAATGGATGGGATACATATACCAAAGAGATCCTACAGGTGGTGCAACGAAGTCATATTGCCTGAGGAGGACCAAAGCAGAATAGAACAGAAAGCCCAACCTCTATGCACCTAAGAATACAGTGTCACAAAACAACCTACCAATCCCTCCACCGACCTGGAGTCTTGAAGAACAAACTGCCCACCCAGACCCAAAGGTATGCAAATCATGGAGCACTACTATGAGTAGGACACTGTACTTACAGTGCTATAATAGATTCTGGTAGTGAAATCAATCTAATCAAGCACCGAGTGTGGAAAAATGATCTGAAAGTACCTATGGATGTCGGTGCATCAATAACATGTACTAGTACCTTGAAAGGTATCATACCCAATTTGAAACTCAAGATTGGGCACTTAGTGACTACCAGTAATTATTGGGTAATTACTACATGCCCTTTAGATATATTACTAGGGAGACCCTGGCAATGCCAAAATTTAGTGTCCATCAATGGAAGAACAGATGGAATGTACCTATGGTTTAATCAAGTAAATGGAGACTGTATTATGAAAATCCTAGTAATGCCATATGATGACAAATATATGCCCCAGATAGGAAACCATGCCACAACATCACAGAAATTCTTTTTAGAAATAGCCAGTGTGGAACCAACACTTTCACTACCACCACATGAGTTACAATTTCATAAATTGAGTCACATTCCTATGAATGTCCAAAAATTAATTCTACCTGAGGGACTTAAGCAAGACAAAAGAGGACTTGAAAGCACCAAAATCACCATAAATGAACCCCATGAATTGCTCAAATGAGCCTACTTCCAAGTATTCCAGCCTAAGTCCAATATACTTGATTATGGTACACCCCTGCCCTACCTGGATAATTCCCAATTAGGACCGATCACATTACGTGTACATGGAGCAATCAGTAACCACATGTCATCCCACTTACTTTTAAACTCCATGCAATTCAACACATTGCTGCCAAACCTCAGAAACATGTTTCAGAGCTACAAAACGGTGTATCTTATCCACAGCTAACCCTTATTTGATGTCAACTCCAACAGCTGCAAATGGAAGGTAACACTCCATACTATACTCTTACCAGATGACACCCATAAAATCACCTCTCCAGTCCCCTTCTCTGAATTCATTCGCCTAGGAATACCTGGTGATCCTTTCCTCTCCCACTACCAGTTCCATGTCAAGCGCTACAACTATGTTCACAACCCCTTGCCTGTGCCACCACTCAGCACCTGGTTTATAAATGGGATAACTCACCATCCCAACCTTTCTCTGCTGGCCAAGGTATGTAGTGTCCACTGGCAACTATCCTGCATCAAGGAGGAGAAAGAAAAGGAGGATGACAATGAGGAGTATACCTGAAAGGTACCCCCTCTCCCTCCTCTCCCCTCAATCCATCTGATCACAGCCCAACCCACTAAGATGACTTCAACCTCCTCTTTCACCCTGTTAGCCTTGGATGGGATCAGCAGATGGCTCATAGACAAATCTATGTACATGCCTACTCCACTGCTGTCCCTAACCACTTTCCAGAGCATTCTAGTTGAAGAAGATGACCCCACCGCTATTGATAGGAATGGTAAGGACACAGATGATGAGGCTAGTAGCCTATCATCCTACAATTTGGATGACTTGTGCCCCTCCCCTTGCTAACCCTACTGTATAACCTCCCAGACAACACCCCCTTTGACCCAAACAAAGCCTGCATCAAGTCTGCACTGTGCTTTACCACTATTCCCTTCAAGAATGGCCAATTCATAGGAACTGACCCTGGTACTCTGGTTAAATGCCCACCCACTATAGGATTCATTCCTGCATCTGAATCAAACCCAGACTATCACCTGCTGTCCTTTGGTGGTACCTTTCCTTTCTATTATCTCGAGCCTGCTAACTTCTACACTTCATGCTTGTACAACAACCAGAAGTGGCATCTCGAAGACACCACCAGACTATGCTCCACCAGTGAGCTCATGACCCAATTTCCCATGCCGGGATATGAACTCCATGTATACCACAGATCCACTAACTACCACCTAACCCTCCCTGTTTTACACCAGCTCCATACTGACATCCTGAATTTAATCCATGCCATTCACACATTACTAACTCCTTACCAGGCCACTGAATGCCTGAATCAGGAGATCCAGGTGTACTTCATCAACAGTTACACCTGCACCTCGGTCTATCTGAACCCAGGGGAGTGTTTCCAGCAGTGCATCTCAAGTGCCAATCCCCTCCTCTCAATCAAGGAGGTCAGCGTCATGCAGACTACATGCAGCTACCTATAGTACTACAGTGAGACTGAGTTCACTCATGTCATTGACCTTATTCTACAGCTTCCCTTTCCTGATGAGGATCTCATTGCCTCTCTTTTAGCCTGGGACGAACTTGATGCCAACTTCACCCCCTTGAAGATCAAATATGACAATACCAATGTGAGCTCCTACCACCTTGCATGTCACCACAGGAACAAGCAAGATGGCTTCTATCAGAAGTACAGCAGCACTGACATATTACCACTGCCATATGTTCCACACTCTCTTTTGCAGATCACTAATGCCCCTATGTAATACTCCAACCTGTCCCTTTTCCAGTTTCACTCCTGTGTACCATATATCCATAATTTTTGGACAAGCCCTCCGAGCGCACCTTGAGTACCTTGTTCCATTTCTCTCTTTTTCTTTCGATCTACCTAATTGTATTACAATAGCAATCAATGCGAGCCCCCCACTCACACTGAGTTTCTTTTCTTGACCCACACCCACATCATATGGGCGAAGACATGAAGTGCTTCTTTACAGTATTTTATGCCTACCCTTTCTTTTCTTGTACTAATATCAGTCTCGAGCCGCATGATATATGTATGCACTGCCTAGTGTATGTAGTGTACCCCCAATACCATGTAACCTGGGTACAACACTACTGAGACTAATCACCACCACCTGTCAAAACTGATCACATCCTGCTCAAGATCCAGCCAACTTAAGTATCAACACACCCATCTCATGGCCAAATAAAATACCATTTTAGATACGAGTTTAGCTGTGTCAAGCTACATCCCTACATTACCCCTAAAATCCAATAGGGAAATCTACCCAATCTAGTACAGTACAGCATGTCAAATAGCTCAATCCCTGAGACTCTATACTACCAAAACAGAATAACACACAGTAACCATGCTTGTACTTCATTTCACTATCACCCTTGCGCCCAAAACCAAATTGCAAATACAAAGTGAAAAATCCCATACCTTAGCAAAACCCTATAAAACCCTTTCCTTGCATTAAGTACACCTTGGGGCAAACACTGACCCCTTTCCATCAAGCCTGTGTGTAGGCAATGGTATGCCCTTTCATTTCTGTCACCCACTACTGCAATACTATTAATCTTGTATGGTCTCAGCCTGTACACATGGCCCAGCCCATCCTAGACTGAACCCAAGGTATGGGTGAGAGAAATGGTGATTGCAGCCAGGTAATTATACCACTCTATTTTAGTCTTTATGCTAATAGCCACTAGATACAGCAATAACCACCTTATCCATTTACCTGGAACTTGTGTACCCACATGATGGGAACCATTTGTTGTCCCCCCTACTATATGGCTATGAAGCAGGACTTTAATAGTGTTGGATTACCTACACGTCCTATTCCTTTTATTTGTATCTATGATCCGAATATAAACTTATGAGTGAGACAGCAACTCCTAGTGAGAGTCCACCACTGCTGAGTTAATCCTACCCCCCACTTGAACATTTTCTGTTTCCTGCAAATCGCAGAAAGTATCCTTGTCATCCATTACAAGCTCATCACTGGACCTTGAGTCTTTAATTAGATTACAAGTGACCATGACGAGTACAAACTCGCTAAACTATGGATGAGTGCAATCTCATTAAACTAAGACCCAGAACAACTACCTATACAATACGATTAGCTACCTATAGTCTACTGAATCCCTCAATGATAAAGCTTGCCATTGAGTGCAGTACTGTCACCCCCATTAGATGCACACCTAGGCATTCCTGTGGGATTGTAAGACCATATAAAGGCAAGCTACTACTCTATGAGTGCATCTATGTAATGATAGCACACCATGTCAGTCTCTGAAGGCCTCAGATAGCTTCCAATTCAAAACTGAAGGCTACTGATAGCCTATTACTTACTGAACCACTGAAACATCAGCCAGTACAACAACTGGAATTATGATACAACAATGACAAGTGATAACTACTATGTTCCAATAAAGGATTTGAATCCTCAGACAATAGGACAACTTATACACTCCAGTGAGCATTCAACTAAAGTAGATACCTATGGAGCCTACAAACGAGTTGATAAGAAAATCAAGCCTGTTTAACAAAGGATCCCACCAAAGTTCAAGGTAACATGTACTGTACCTTATGACCCACTTACAACACTGGTTTCCATTGATGTAAACTTTCCCAATTCAGAACCTACCGAGTTCACTTAGGAATGAATTGATAAGATTGATAATGACATGAAGAGTCATGAATTCTTGTCACCTGAGGAGCGAAAACTATTTCTGCATGTGCTCATCAAGAATAAGGCAGCCATTACTTTGTTGATGAAGATTGTGAGACTCTCAATAAATGTTACTTTAGCCCTTATAAGATACCCCACATAGCACATGAATCATGGCAGCAGAAGAACATACCAATCCCACCTGGACTTCAGGAAAAGGTAATAGAACTGCTCCAATTGAAAATCAAGGCAGGTGTATATGAACCATGCCAATCTTCTTACTGATCACAATGGTTCTGTACATGGATTCCAGCCAAGCAAAAGCTGAGAATTGTACATGACCTACAACTCTTAAATGGAGTTACTATCAAGAAGTCATTTATTCTTCCAAATCTAGATCAATTCGTAGATCAGTTTTTAGGTGGAAAATGCTTCACAGTACTTGATTTGTACTGGAAATTTGATGCCAGGAAAATGGATGAGGCTAGCCGAGACATGACAGTATTTTACTGCCCCATCAGATTACTACACCTTACCTCTTTATCTATAGGATTTACCAATTTGCCATCTGAATTCCAAGAATGTATGGTCGTCATATTCAATGAGGAAATTGTCAAGCAAATAATGAACATCTTCATATGTTCTTGCTTCTATCTAGGCTATGCTGCCACATACTATAGCTATGTTGGGAGTAGTCTCGGTAGATATGATACAAAAATGTACACACAAGTAGAATGGTATATAAGGGTACAAGTCCCAGCCAGAGAACTCTAGTCTAGTTCTCTTGGACTTTCCCTTCAAACATTCGACTCAGTTGGACCTAAACAGTCCTAGTTTCCTTTCAGAACTTCTTCTTCAAGTAGTTGCCAGTTTCTTCGATTCCCTAAAGCCTCAGTGTTTTGGTTGGTTTCACACAAATTGGCCCACTCCAAAGAATGCCAAGGAAGCACACCAGTTTATAAGACTATGCAGTACTGTACATATATGGATCCCTAATTATTCCCAAATAGCCTTCAGCATTACCTCTCTTTGGAGAAAGAGAGCAGAATTTGTCTGGACAGAAGAACAAGAAGCTGTTTTGAAGCACTCAAACACTATATTATGACTGCACCAGTACTAACATCTATAGATTATACTTGTGACAAACCTATCATCCTATCAGTAGATTCTAGCTATATGGGTATAGGTATGACATTGTTGCAAATTGACACAGAGGGTAGAAAGAGACATATCCAATATGGATCCCCACCCCTTTCCAAGACCAAAGCCAACTATTCCCAACAGAAGTTGGAACTTTACAGATTATTCTGAGCCTTAAAACATTTCTAAATTTACATTATTGGTGTTAAGAACCTTATTACAGTTGATGCCAAGTATATCAAGGAAATGTTAAATGAGCCAGAACTTCAACCAAATATAGTAATCAACAGATGGATCCAAGGTATCCTACTGTTCAATTTCACTCTAGTTCATATAGCCAGAATACACTTTTGATCACCCAATGCCTTATTACATGGACCAAGAGGAGATGCAGATGAGATAGAAAGCTATAATGACAGTTGGTTAGATGAGATAGCACTGTTCTATAGTGACTATGGACCTACCTTATGGAAGTCAAATGATATTCTAAATGCTGCAACCAGCCCTTACAGTTTCCACACCCTGTCAGCTGTGGAAACCCAGGAAACTACCATAGAGGGCATATTTCAGTACCTCACCAATCCAGAACCAATCACCAATCCCGGCTTGTCAAAACTTCCTCAAGAAGGTAGTTGAGTACTTTGTGAAAGCCAGATGAATGTTCAAGTGAACTATGACAGATTGCCCCCTCCTTGTAATCTTTGATTCTACCAAAAGGAACAAGCTACTCAAGCAAGCCCATAAATCCTTAGGTTATCATGGAGAGAAGGCTACCTGGGAGAGTCTTCGCATTAGATTCTATTGGCCCCAAACGTACCAGGATGTACAATGACATGTCAAATCCTGCCATGAGTGCCAAATAAGAAACACTGCTAAAGCTCATTTATCCATAATTACTCCACCTGTTACAGTGCTGCCCAGTCACACCTGCACATAATGGACTTAGTCATTTTTCACTCCTTTCCCTTATCTCATCTTTTATCTTATCAAGATAAACATGGGTACAGCTGTCAAGAGTCATAAACCTTGTACACACTAGCCTGTACCCTGTACCCACTTCCCTTACATGGTAATTCACTTTCTCACCAGATTCAAGATCTGCCCTTTGTTATGCACATGCTTCTTTCCATTTCCGTGCAGTGCATGGCTGTGTTTCATTTCCACTATGCTTCTCTTCCATTCTACCACCGCCACAATATGGTTGCCTCATGTACCATCCTGTGCTGCACACCTCATGACCATACTTCTATCTAGGCTATGCTGCCACATACTATAGCTATGTTGGGACTAGTATCGGTAGATATGACACAAACATGTACAAACACTATGAGTAGTATATAAGGGTGCAAGTCCCAGCCAGAGAACTTCAGTCTAGTTCTCTTGGTCTTTATATCTAACACTCAACTCAGTTGGACCTAGTTGACCTAGTTTCTCTCTATATCTCGTAGTTGCCAGATCTTTCTGATTCCCTGAAGCCTTTGGTTTTTGGTTGTTTCCCTAGAACTAGACTGCACTTTTTCGCTTTACCGAATCACCCTGAATGCCTCCACACAAGTCAGTGGTTGGTTCAAGTCCTCAAAAGCATAGCGCTTATCATACATGGTGCTAGTGCCCATTTCCTTTCACAGGTCGCTCTGTCCTTTCACCCCTTTCATCCACCATCAAATCGAGGATGACCTTTGCCACCTCTACATCGCCCACATCAGAGATAATGGACTGCTGCCAGTCAGAGAAGGTTGGGAAGTAATAGAAAGGGAAAGTAGGCAGGAACAGGTCTCGGTAGGAGTACTGCACCTGGACCCAGCATGTGAAGAGAGTAACCCTCCATTTCCTGGTACCAGATTTTTCACCATACTTGAGAAGCCTTTAGAGCCAGTGTTTCTCAACTTCTTCCAAAACTCCAATGATGAGTGGGATTTCCCAGAAGGCTAAGAGCCGCATGAGTTGGTGGCATTCGCCCTAAGATTGGGAGACCCCAGCGCCTCACGAGTAGTCCCAGTTTTGCAAGAGTCAGTCATCTCTTTGGAACACCCCACTGCCAGCATTGACCCCAATGACCTATCAGACCTGTCAGAGGCCCCTCAGTGAGGCTTCTCACCATACACCCTCGGGAAGGACCATGGATGGAGCATAATGGACTGTGGGTCAGAAATCAGACTCACACACATATACCTGGACACAGAGCTAAGGTTAGATGAGCAGGAAAGGATCTTCGAAGTTAAAAGAGAAAGAGAGGAGGAATGGGTACTGAGGAAGTACCTGAGAAAAAGAGAAAGCAGTGCACTTATGAAATGGCCATCAGATGAGGCCAAGTCACTGAGGAATCCACAAGGACAAGCAAATGCTTATGTTCTCTTAACATACTCAGAAGGCCCTTGAAATGTCTGTAGTAATATTTCCAAATCATCATGTCTAATCTCCCTACCACACTCGCAGAGGCATTGACAGCCACTACAACTCAAGGAGGAGGAGTCTGGGGAGACCTAGCCACACAACTCAGAATCTACATGGAAAGACAAGCCACAAGTATAGAGGCTGAGCGCCTCTTAAACACCAACCTTCAGAACAAGCTTGACCAACTCAAAGCACAAGTATTCACAATGCCTAGTGGGTTTGGCACCACTAGTGCAAGAAAAGAAGAGCCCAGATTATCAAAGATTTTTGCAGACCCTAGTACCTTTGACAGTGCCAAAGGGAAGAAATTTGAAGAATGGTGGACCCATGTGCAAGCATGGAGGGCCACAAACCGAGAAGCCTTAGTCTAATAGGACAAAAAGCAATTCAAGCTGTCCTCTCATGGATGGTAGGCAGAGAAGCCGGTGGCTTTGCCATGCTTTCCCATGAAGAAATCCTTTCTTGGAAAGAATTTGCAAATAAGGTAGAAATTCATTTCTGGTCCTTCACTGAAAAGGATTGGAATCAGACCGCCATCACAAACCTGCCATCACAAACCTCAAGCAGGGCGCAATGACAATGGACACCTTCCTGCTCAAGTTTGACCACTATGAAGTAATGGCAGAATATGAGGAAGGGCAGCTTATTGAGCTGCTAGAAACAAATGCCAACTGCCGAATTGTGGAGCGGTTGATTCTTGACAATAGCAGGTTCACAGACCTTGCCATGTTCAAAGGAGAACTGCAGAAGGCTAGCACCCACAAATAGCTTCACAAATATACCCAAAAGGAAATGGCCAAAAGGGTCCAGAAAAGAGACCCTAATGCCATGGATGTAGATGCCATCACACAAGGTGGCAAATCAAAATGCTTCAATTGTGGTGTAGAAGGCCATTTTAGCAAAGACTGCACCAAGACAAAGATCCAATGCCCTGAATGCCACTTCTTCAGTGGGAGGTACCAGAAGGCATGCTCAAAGTGGGGCAAAACACAAGGACAAGGTCAGGGTGGCCATAAGGTCAGAGCTGTGGAGACTGAAGAAACCCACACATCCTGGGATGACAATAAAAGCACCAAACCCAAAAAGGGCAAAAGTCGTGACTATCGACAAGCCATCCAATGCATGAACTTTGAGGAAGCTCGTGCCTGGTTCAAGGATTACGAAACTCTCTCCAGAAAGAAGGCAGGAAAAGATTAGGTTCAATGCACGTATCTGGGTGTGCTGCAAACCATAACTGATATGAAAACCTTCTATGGAAGAAATTGAAGGAAGTGAGTCTGTGGGAGGACAAAAAACTATTTCATCTTTCCAATCGCTGTCAGAGGGGTCCCCTAGTGGACTCAGCAGGGACGTTA
The DNA here is from genome assembly GCA_038089495.1 of Xerocomellus dryophilus. Lineage (NCBI taxonomy): Eukaryota > Fungi > Basidiomycota > Agaricomycetes > Boletales > Boletaceae > Xerocomellus > Xerocomellus dryophilus. The sequence goes on from JBBPKY010000138.1 coordinate 17,753, forward strand.
CTCCTGTGCTTAATTACTCTAAACAAAAACAAACAAAAGAAATGGAAATCCCAGACGATACCTTTGTATGAACAATGGCGCCTATGTGCGAAATCATGTTATCTATTTGAATAGCGCTGTTTGAAAAGCGATAGAACTTCATCTCCACTGATGCACTTCTGGACTCAGGCACAAATGCCGTATTTATAGATACCAAATGGGCAGAGAAGCATAAAATCCCTCTAACCTAACTAAGAAATGCACTTCCTGTCTTTAACGTGGATGGAACAAGAAACTCTGCCAGAAGCATCACACACTTGGCAGAACTAGTAGTCGAATTCTAGGGTCACAGAGAAAAGATCTGAGCAGAAGTCATGGATCGTGGGAAGAACCCATTCATTCTAGGGTTCTCTTGGCTAAAATGCCACAATCCAGAAATAGATTGGTCCAAAGGCACGGTCAAGATGACATGTTGCCCAAGGCATTGTCACATACTCCAGGATAAACCCTTTTTCATCCAAGAGATTGAAAAACAGGAATACAACATCCAATACCAGATCCACGAGAAAATTCATGCGCTAGAAGTACAACAGGAAAAACCAAAAACAGAAAAGACTCCTGAGAAGTTAGTTCCAAAAGAATACCACTCTTTTCTTAAAGTATTCTCAAAGAAGGAATCCGAGCACATGCCGCTCTGGAAACCATGGGATCACACAATCGATCTCAAGGACACATTCAAGCCAAGAAAGAGCTGCATTATACCGCTCTCTGTCCAAGAACAAGAGAAGGTTGCTGCATTCCTTGATGATCAGTTAAAGAAGGGCTACATAAGACCCTCTAAATCCCCTCAAACATCACCAGTGTTTTTTGTGCTGAAGAAAGACAGCAAGAAACATATGGTACAGGACTACTGATACCTTAACAAACACACAGTGAAAAACAATTATCTGCTGCCATTGATCATGCAGTTAGTCGACAAATTACAGGGAGCTAAGCTCTTCATACAAATAGATCTCAGATGGGGATACAACAACATCCAAATCAAGGAAGGCGACAAATGGAAAGCTGCCTTCATCTGCTTCAGAGGAGCATTCGAACCCCTTGTCATGTATTTCGGATTATGCAACTCCCCAGCCACTTTCCAAGTGATGATGAATGAGATTTTCGCTGATATGGATAACGTGGTGGTCGTTTACATCAATGACCTAATGATCTTTACAAAAACAGACAACCAAGAAGAGCACGACAAAATTGTCCTGGAAGTGCTTAAGAGATTAGAAGAAAATGACCTATTCGTCAAACCAGAAAAATGCATGTTCAAAGCCATGAAAGTAGACTTCCTCAGAATGATTGTAGGACATAACGGAATCTCGATAGATCAAGAAAAAGTAAAAGAAATTCTGGAATGGCCCGAGCCAAAAAACGTCAAGGGCGTATGGAGCTTTTTGGGCTTAGCAAATTAGGTTCATTAAAGACTACGCTCTAGTAGTGAGACCATTACATGACCTTACCAAGAATGAAGAGCCTTTCCAATGAAAAGAAGCCCAACAAGTGGCATTTGACACGCTCAAGAAACACTTTACCACTGCTCCGGTACTGGCATTCCCAGATATTGATTGCAAATTCCACCTGGAATGCGATGCTAGTGATTACGCAACAGGCACAGTCTTATCTATTGAGAAGGACGGATCATGGCATCCCATAGCCTTCTCTTTCCACTCCATGATGCCACAGGAATGGAATTATCTGATAGCCGACAAAGAGATGCTTTCAGTAATCCAAGCCCTAGAACAGTGGTGACACTATCTAGAAGGTGCTAGACACCAATTTGAAATATGGAATGACCATGCAAATTTGCAATGGTTTATGACAAGACAGAATCTCAACTGCCAACAAGCATGGTGGGCTCAATACCTCTCCCAGTTCAACATGCTCTGGCTCTACAAGCCTGGAAAAAGCATGATGAAGCCTGATGCACTCTCTAGAAGAGATGATCACGCCGAGGGGATAGAAGATGATAACAAAGGAGTCATTGTCATCACCCTGGATAAGATTAGGATGACCATCCTGATTGCAGATGATGGGGATAACCTAAAACAAAAAATATTTAATGCCACGTGCCTCATGAATGAAGGAGATATTCAGAGGCTATGCAAGAAAAATGCCATTTGTGAAGAACACAATGGTTTACTATATGATGGCTATGGAAGACTTTACATGCCAGAAAGCAATCTGCTATGAATGGACATAATCCAGAAGCACCATGATTTCCTAATAGCCGGTCACCCTGGTTATGAGAAAATCATAGAGCTGTTGCAGTGCAACTATTACTGGCCTGGAATGGCCACATTAGTCAAAGAATACGTCACTAGATGGGACACATGCCAAAGATTCAAGGAATCTAATCAGGCCCCAGCTGGCCTCCTCCAACCACTCCCTATTTCAAACACCCCATGGGAACACATATCAGCTGACTTCATCACAGACCTTCCCCTTTCCCATGGCTATGACACAATCTTGACGGCTGTTGATAGATTATCTAAGGAGGTTGAATTAATCCCTTACACAAAAACATGTTCTGCCCTAGAGACGGCAAAGTTATTCTTATCTCACATTTGGAAGCATCATGGACTTCCACAATCGATAACCTCTGACAGAGGCCCCCCAGTTTGCTGCCCAAGTTATGGCACAGCTTAACAAGACACTGGGCATTGACACTAAATTATCCACGTCTTTCCACCCCCAAACAGATGGTTAGACTGAAATCGTCAACAAAGAAGTTGGCAAATTCCTCTGTATTTATTGCTTTGAAAAACAGGAGACATGGAGCGAATGGCTTGCCATTGCACAGTTCTCCAGAAACAGCAAAAAACATGCTTCGACCAAAAAGACACCCTTCGACGTCACACGGTCATATGTTCCCCATATGGGAATTGAACCCATCTCTTTGGACAAAGCCCCAGCAGCTCAAAAATATGCATCCGAAATGGAGGAAATGCCAGAAAGTGTCAAAAATAATATGAAACAAGCACAGGAGCAAATGAAGCTAAATGCTGATAAACATAGATCGGCTGTGCCAGAATACCAAACCGGCCAACAGGTGTAACTATTGACAGAAAATCTATGCTTGACACGTGCCTCCTGCAAGCTATCTGAACGATGGCTTGGCCCTTATATAATTGTCGGCTTGGCAGGACCAAACACCATTGAATTATGATTACCAAAATTGATGCAAATCCACCCAGTAGTCAATGTCTCACAGGTAAAACCTTACAAAGACAGGCTAGAGGGACAAACAGCTTCCCGACCGGGACCCATTCATGTCACAGAGGACAGAGACAACAAATGGAAGGTGGACCAGATCATCAATTTACAATATAAAAATAAAAAAACTCGAATTCTTGGTGTACTGGAAGGGGTATGATGATTCAGACTGCACTTGGGAGCTGAAATCAAATCTTGGCAATGCCAAAGAAGCTTTGAAAGACTTCTATCATGTCCACCCTACAGCACCTCGTGCACTCAGTATATTCCTGAAAGACTTCCTCTTCCTCTTCAACAAGCAGCCAGAGCCCTTGACTATCTTATTACCCCAGCAAATACCCTTTGATCACCTGGAAGTTGATCTTTAGAGAGGGGGTAGTGTTATGGTGCTGCCCAGTCACACCTGCACATAATGGACTTAGTCATTTTTCACTCCTTTCCCTTATCTCATCTTTTATCTTATCAAGATAAACATGGGTACAGCTGTCAAGAGTCATAAACCTTGTACACACTAGCCTGTACCCTGTACCCACTTCCCTTACATGGTAATTCACTTTCTCGCCAGATTCAAGATCTGCCCTTTGTTATGCACATGCTTCTTTCCATTTCCGTGCAGTGCATGGCTGTGTTTCATTTCCACTATGCTTCTTTCCATTCTGCCACCGCCACAATATGGGTGCCTCATGCACCACCCTGTGCTGCGCACCTCATGACCATACTTCTATCTAGGCTATGCTGCCACATACTATAGCTATGTTGGGACTAGTATCGGTAGATATGACACAAACATGTACAAATACTATGAGTAGTATATAAGGGTGCAAGTTCCAGCCAGAGAACTTCAATCTAGTTCTCTTGGTCTTTATATCAAACACATGACTTAGTTGGACCTAGTTGACCTAGTTTCTCTCTACACCTCATAGTTGCCAGATCTTTCTGATTCCCTGAGGCCTTTGGTGTTTGGTTGTTTCACCACCCCCCTCCGCAGTGTTTACCAAGGTCCACATAGAAATAATGCTCATGCCCCCAGCTAGAGGTTACTGGTACATAGTGCTAGCCTGAGATGACTTATTTAAGTACATTGAAGGTAGAGCCTTACAGAAAGCTTTTGCTAACACTGTAGCTAAGTTTGTGTGGGAAGGTATCATATTACGCTATGGATGCATCAGGAGTAGTCACTGACAATGGTCCAGAATTCAAGGGAGCTCCATCAGAGCTTCTAAGAAAACATGACATACTGCAGGTACTTATTTCCCCTTACAATTCCCAAGCAAATGGGACAGTGGAACAAGGCCATTTCACAATTAGAGAGTCTCTTGTAAAAGCTTGTGAAGGCAACATTCATTTGTGGCCTGAAAGCTTAGAGCAGCCCTGTTTGCAGACAATATTGCTGTCCAACTGTCAACAGGATACTCAGCATATTTTCTACTTCATGGAACTGACCCTGTATTACCCTTTGATTTATGGGAATTGACTTTCTTGATTGAAGGATTCAAAGATAACCTTTCCCAGGAAGATCCATTAGCCCTATGTAAAAGACAAATAGAACATCGTGATGAAGACATGAACAAAGCCATGCAAATATTATGACAATCTCACCTGAACTCCAAGTTCCAATTTGAAAAATGGTTTGAAACCCGGTTGGTGCATGAAAACTATCCCCCTGGAACATTAGTCCTTATTAGAAACACTTCCATTAAGAAGGAACTAAATAGGAAGACTAAGCCCAGGTCACTAGGACCCTATGAAGTAATATGACAAATAGAAGGAAGCAGTTACATCTTAAGTAAATTAGACAGAATGGAGTTTAACCATCCAATAGCTGCACCCTGAGTAATTCCTTATATCCAACAGAGTACCTTGAGAACCTTATCTAAAGGACCAAGCCTTGATAAGGAGGGCTCTGATGAATCTGGACTCAACTCCCCCACAAATGATGATCAATCTGAGCAAGATCTCAATAAAATATCCCAGTCACAATGTCAACACTCTAAGCAACCATCAGTACCCAGAAGAAATATTCATTCCCCCAATTACAATGAATCCAACGGAGGATCCACTAATGAGTAATTTGGAAAACACCACCACCTTAGGACAAACTTGGCAAACCCATTTCCACTGCCAACAATTACACTTTCGAGATAGATTATGGCAAATCACATACCATTGGGTAGTTCATCTACTTACCGAACATCCTACATGAATACACCATCCCACTTTTGGACTCACATCTATTTTAGAGCATTACAATCTCACTAGTAATATAACCACCCCAAGGCATAGCTTTGAAGACGTTATCCTTATACCATCCACAACCACTTGCAATGATTGCAAGACCACTTGTTGCCTAATTCAACGCATCGAATTAGACTGTGCTGAAAGTCAAGCCCTTGAGGAATATACTCTACTTGTCCTCGACAAACAAACACCACCATTTATGGCTGATCCTATTTTACATACCACCCAAAATGATAATCCACAATCATTCATCTAACCTGGACAGCCAAACCAACTCCAACAACCAACAGACACCCCAATGGAGTCATGTGGCACCAGTTTCTCCAGCACTGCCAGACATAACCAAGTCCAGGATGCTGGCAGAAATTCCAATACCATTGGCCCCAAGTCCACCTCCATATCTGGAATCATGAGCCTCATAGCAGCAGAACCAAGACCATCAAGCGATACTCTTGCAAGAGCAGGAGTTAATGACCAAAATACTACAGATCTATTGCATTCAAGCTTACCCAGAATAATATGCAATCCAATTGATTCCACTGAAACTAGCTGGGAGATATGGGGCAATACAATCTATTCAACCTGAATGCACAACCTGCTACCTGATTCAGTGCATTGCCATGAAGATAATGCAAGAATTGGCTAGAATATACTCTGCTTAGTATTTAAAGCAGCCTGCTTTTGCATTTCCCTTCCTTTTCATTCTCACCACCTCTTACCACCTTCACTCACTTCAACTAGTCTTACCGCTAGTAAGACCAACCTGCAATAATAAGACTGTACTAATGACTGTTGCATATTTTACCTGACCATCACTATTCAGACCAGCATACATCACAACAAGTGTACCAACAGCACATTTATCTATGTCTGACCTGCTAATAAAGAACCACATTGCGGATACGCAGTCAGTTATGGATACAATGAGCACCCCTGCTTTCATGGCAAGATTGCACTGTATACTATACTAGATGCCACTGTTAAGAACAGAACACTGCGGAGTTGTGCTGATCAGATGGGACTTGGCTTTACTGTGTGTGGTGTGCCCTTGTCAAGTCCATTCCTGGATTTTGAAGGTTCTGAGGTGTTGGAGATGTAGAGGTGTTTCCAGTACTGTTAAGTACCTTAGATGAGGGAGAGTCAGAGAAGAACCTTCAAGGTTCAAGTCAGAGATCAAGGAATGAGAACTAAGTTAATATTCCAACTAAGGAGTACAGACTTGAAGTATAGGGTTTATATACGAAGTGCAGAACAGCATTAGTAATGGAGATTGTAAAGGATTGGGAAGTGAAACGGAGACAGGAGAAAGTAGGCCAGAGCTGTGCTCTAAGCAAGACACAGGTTCGAAGATAGCTAAGTAGTGGAACTAATGCATATGGAGAACAAGAGGTAACATAACAAGAATGAAATTAAAGATGAGAATCTACCAAGTCATGTCCAGAGGTCCGAAGGTACATCCTGAGCAAGAATGCACTGGAGTTCAAGAGTGGAGGTCCAGAGATGGGTCCAGAGAACCAGAGTTGAACTGAAGGATTTCTAGGATATGACAGCCACATGCCCTGTGATCATTGGATACATCACAGACATTGTTGCACACTCACATGATAGTGTTAGTGTATTGATCACCCCCTTATTGCAGTTTTATTCCAAGGACTTTTATCCCAAGTCATATTACCTTTGCATTCCTATCCATTGGATTGATCTCACTCCACTGTGGATTGTAAGCTGAAGTTTATATCTCACTTTCCATCCTTTATCCAATATTAATCTTTTTGAAAATCATACGCTGCTGTATTTTTCTTATTTTTCCATTCCCATTGTTGAAAGCAGCAGCACAGACATATTTTCCCCTCCCCTCAAATGTTTTCATTTATTGTGTTGATTGTTACTACTACAAAGGTAGTACAGTAGATTACATACCAATCACTATGCTGCCCCTAAATACCGTCAAATAAAATATCGAGTGGCACCTATATCTAACTACTGAAGTCCATTACCATGCCCAAGTAAATATGTTGATACAAGGACTGCAAAGAGACAGACCCCTGATTGAATGGACCTGCTCATATAGCTGTCAAATCTACACCAATGCTCACTACTTTAACTACCAGCACAACCAAGTGCGACTGGAATGTCATAACTGAGACCCTGACTATATCCCCAACCAGCCTAGAGACAACAAGGCAATGATTGACCCCTTACAGCCACCCTTTCCACCAATATCACCAGAGGTTTTGGTCTGGATACTACATGCACTTGCTCTGAGCCAGCCTATCCAACCCATTCCTACTTCCCCCCACCTGAAAGTCCTGATGAAAAAGTAGAGGAACCAGAAGACCAACCTGATCTTCCATCAGTTAATGCCCCACCACCACCCCTAGTCTTTGAACCAGAAGCGGTGCTAGCAAATGGAGATCTAGATACCATTAGATAAACACAAACTTGAGACTCTTGCTCAATCCCTTGATTGAGTAGGACAATCGGGGTTGATTGCTTTCTGTCCCCTGCGGATGACCTGCATGAAAAAGAATGCATACAAAGTTGGACAAGTATACCTGAATGAGTGGAATTCCACACTACACCGTGGATGTAATCTCCTGCTGTAATAGGGATAGATGACCAATAGTATCATCTAAGAATCCCCCAAGTTTCATAATATTTCACCAATGGATAATGGAGTTATGAATATATTTCTCCCTACCATAGTTACCAGTGTTGTTTACTACATACATACATCAGACCCGAGTTTCTATATTTAGCCCCTCTTCCACAGTCCGATTGCTTAGCCAATATAGGTCCACATGACCAATAGCATAAGCTACCTAAACCTATTTCCTTTTCTATTTTTTGACCCCAGATTATGGAGAAATTAAATGTTTTCTCTAACTCAACCTCAACTATCTATCACCCACTGCTGCATAGCAGAACTATATATTTATTCCCCCTGAAACTACCAAGTACATAGCTAAGTGTCAGAGAGAGACTGATCATGCACAGCACAGCCTTGCACAGCATGAGTCACTATGAGTTATTTCCTGATTTGGCCAGAATGAGTCACACCTAGTCAATATGAGTCAGAATGAGTCATTTCTGAGTCACATGACTGGTATTGGTCAGCAATCTCTTGGCATTTGTAAGCAGCCACAGACTCCTGATTGGCTAGCACTGCCACTGTAAATATGTATAAAAGGAGAGTATTTCTGCCACTAAGAAGTAAGGAGGGTCCATCAGACAACATAGGAGGCAATCTCAGAGAAGATCCCCTAAGCCCCCAACACAATACAATACCACTACAGGTACCCAAGAGAGGACCTCTAGTAGGCTAATTACTTCGCTCTAGCATAGTTAGAATATTGTTAGGAGTAAAGACTTGAATCCTACAGTTAGGATAAGTTATATAGGACACCTTTTAGGAGAAAACCATAAATTGGGAAACAAAAGGGAACAGATCCCCAGCAATACATTCCACTAGTATTATTGTGATCCTTACTTCCCTAACTGACTATCCACCTCAAAGGATAAGCAGTAGTGCAGTTAGTAGGCCAGAAACCACAACTCCTTACGTTTGCAATACAATTGAGTTAGGAAACCAATTTGTGCAACCTAAGAGACTTGTGTGAATAACTCAGCTTTGCAGTATACCATTGGAACAGTTTCCAAAAAGCTGCTAACTTACTTCTACCACTAGAATTATTGTATCCAGCAACCCAAGTGTTGACTAGGCTATTATTTACTGACCAGACACATAGTCTGAAACATTTTTCAATACTGATCTTGGCAATGTTTGTTGCAGATCAGCAAACAACCCACACTACTGGTACACTATGTTACTCACTGATTCACTTCTAGTGATACTAGGACTGTTTCATCTAGGAGGTACTTATCCACAGCCTTTAGTATTCTATCTGTGGAGGAAACAGGCAGTTGTCTGGAGAGCCTCTTGTTTTAGAAGTTCTTTACTTGTTCCCTAGAAAGAAGTCAGCATGATGTGGAGTATATGGCACTGTTGGCATCATGTGCATGCATAGCCATATTCAACTCAGAGTTCCTTTTTTGTAGATCTGGCAGTGACTTTTTGGAGCCTTAAATTTACTTGGATGTTGTAAGTAGCTGAAAGTAGCAGGTAAGTACAAATAAGTACAAAAGTTATGATAAGTAATATGTTATGATGCTGATGAAGGTATGAACAGCCTGAGACATACAAGAACATGTGATGTGTCATGGCTGTCACTGTAGCCTCAGGCTATTGGTACACTAGCAGAATTGATATATTAGCAGCTGTATATCAGACCATTGCTGTAGCTGCTTGTACAATTGATATATTAGTTGTATATCAGTGAATACTACTAGTACTACCTGGAAGGATCCCTGTCTGATTCTAGCATATTGATGTATCACATTTTCATGATAGTACAATGGTTTAATATATGGTTTCTGGTGTCATGTTCTTTGATGTTGCCAGCAAGAGAAGCACCAAGGTAATCCCATCCCATACCAATGTCATCAATGACCAGGATCTGTCAAACACATTCATATTCATCAAAAATCTCTTGAGTTAATTTATGGAGGTGGGCCATTGCACAAGCACTTTCAGGGTCACAATACAGTACTTGAAGCTGAGGTCCCAATGGTAGTGTGGTGAATATCTTTGCCAGAACTTTAAGTCAATTATGGCTCACTTCAAGCTTGGCTTCATTCCATCAAGATGTATTGCAGGTTAGGCAGCACATTAAGTTCTTGAATGGTCCTGTAAATCCAACACATGAGTTTGGATACATGTGGTGCTCAATGGATTCAATTCCAGTATAGGCCATGATAAGACCTTCAACTGTGCCAAACTGGAGACAGTTCTCAACCCCTGGGGCCTTTAGGAAATTGTGCTACATGGATTTGATAATGTGCTCATAAGCATTTTGAGATGTGTGCTCAAGTGCAAGGTAGACTGAGATGCTGTATCGCACACCAGAGCTGTTAATTTCAATGGGAGCTTTGGAAGGAATGATGATGTGGCACTTTCTGGACTGCTTAGTCATCAAACATCCCTTTTTTTTGCTAAGTCACCTTGCTTGAAAAGCAAGGTCAATGGGTGCTCACGAAATGCTCAGATTCAAAATAACTGCAAATATTGATTTAAAAAGAAATTGAAACTTGATCTGGAATCTGCCATGGCGTATCATTTGTGTGGTCGCAGCGTTACCAGTGCCAACTTGGATACAGATTTGTAACTTCTTTTTCTTGGTCACCATGTGCTCGCTCCACCTCATGGTTCATAACCTTGTCTTCCACTGCACTGTACCACTCGAACCAAATGAAAATGTACAAAAGCAAGGTCTTGATTGAAACTTGATCCGAAATTGCGCATACAGATTTGTAAAGCATTATCAGTCACCGCACGCTCGTAGTACATCGAAGGAATTTCCAAGGAGTTGAGCAAAACAACAATATAACAATGGTCCTCCACACTTGGGGAGGTTAGTACATCTCTTATACCATGATCATGTAACCATTTTTCACCCTGTTAGCTTACATCTCTTGTGTGTGGTCGCAGCAAGTAAAAACATGAATGATCATTTGATCATGCATGATGGGTATATGGAGCTTTATGAAATTCTGCAGGTATAAATTCATGGTCATCATGATTGTCAAATTAATTCGAATCGTCCACCTCACCATGTATTGGGCCATACATACCCTGATAATAGTTTTGTTTTGTTTCTTTTGCGAGCACTTCTAACCTTGCGTCTTCATGCCTCAGGTCATCTGAAGGATGTCGCATGAACAGTTCGTTGTTGAAATCCCGTAGCAACCTAATGCTTTAACGGCCACGACTCCTTGATAGAGCAACATAAGCATTGAAAGGATTTAAGGCAAAGCTGGAGGTCTTTCCAATATCAACGATCATATAGTCGATCGTTTGTGCTTGTGATTTGTAGTCTGTAAATGCATATGCAGGTGTGACCAGAAGCTGCCTCCATTTGATGGTGCGCGATCCAACTTTGAACTCACGCACGACTGGCATCAGAGGTACTTGACCATGCTCAAGGTCATAGAAGCGTGGGGTCGTATTTTGATTGTCGATATGGAGGATGATGAATACTGGAGGATAGCGCAAAGAAATCGTAGATATGAGCGACTCGTCGGTTGGTACTCCATGCTCTCTGGGGTCCAGAATGATTTTGGAGATCGAACCACGGACACCATTTGCTAGCTTAGCTGCAGTGGACACATTCTCTGTCACCATGATGTTCATCCCGATTGCTAATTGTACTTTCATACTCAGCTCTCCTGTGTCCTTCGGTGCCATTTTAGCTGCCAGGAACCATTGCACAAGATTGAGCGGTTCACCATGATGGAAATCTTCAGAAGGTGAGATATATAGTGTTGTTCCAGAGTTACGACAATGTCTATTAACAGCTTCCGTGTTCCATCGGGCTCGAACACTGTTATGTGGTGTGATCAGTACTGCATTGCGCCATGGTGGCTCTGAAAAGTTGGGAACTTCACAGCTCGGATTAACAAGCACTAGATTCCATATCACTTGAAGATCTTCGCTTGTGCATTCTCCTTCTCTTGCACACGACAAGAACCTTTCCCAGACCACGTCAGTCACCCGCATCTGTTGCACGAGCTTAACTACTGTCTTGAACTGTAAAAAAATGTGTCGACCAATTTCGCAATGTGGAGAAGGTGGATTCGAAGCAAATAAAGAGCGGTTGGCCTTTCCCACTGGTGGGAGTTGATGAAAATCCCCTGTTAACAGATAACTCAGACCTCCAAACAGTGCTGTTGAATCTCCACCGCATAACTCGGCTTTGACGATGCTCACCACTTGAGATACCAATGTAAGCATGTCTGAAGTTAACAAGCTGATCTTGTCAGTTGCTGATAACAATGCATTTCCAATGTTGTTTTTTCAGCAAGCAGCCATCTCTGGTTTCAGATGAGTTGCCCAACTGTCATTCTTCAGCATCGTCCTTGGAATACTTGCCCATGTGTGTACTGTGGAGCCGCCAATTACACTTGCAGCAACACCTGTCGAAGCAGTCTTCACTAAAGACTTGTTGATATCTTTTGCTTGGAACAACGCTGTGACAGCATTCAGCACTTCAGATTTCCCGGTCCCACCTTGCCCTGTGATGACCATCAACAGTTGGTCTGGGTTGGTGCCTGCCAGCTTCTGAAGGACATGGTTACGAACGATCATGTAAGCCATCAGTTGATCTTCATTTAGCCGACTCAGAATGGAGTCAAGATACATATAGCTATCATCAAAGGACTGTTGCACCAAAGAAGTATGTCCCCGGTCTGCATCTTCTGCAAAGCCATTAACTTGGATGGTATTTTGAAGCAGCTCCACTGGTTCTTCAGATTCGCTAACAACACCAGGTAGATGTTCCAATTGGGAGGTCCATTTTGCACACTTTGTAATATCTTCTTCTTTCGCAACTTCGGCTGCGATCACATGCGTAGAGTTCGACATATAGGTTCTTGATGGTGAGCAAGTGTCGAAGACATTAAGATCTTGTGCGATGTTGAGTGCGACATCAGCATATAGTTGCTCTCTGGTTGAGAAACTGTTTTCCAATGCATCATTGATATCCATCTCTGTAATCCTCCTCCCATCCAGCAAGAAATCTTCCACATCCTCTTCTTCATCAACTTGTGCTTGTTCGTCATCCATTCTTTCTCTTATCTCACACTCCACGAATGTCCAGTCACATAGTGCTTCCTTTTCCAGTCGTCTCTCCAGTGCTTTCTGTGACGTTTCATGAAAGTATTGGATGTTTTCTATTATTCTCTGAGTGTCATCAGATGCTTGCTCATAAAAGGACTTGTAAGTAGCTTCGAAAGTGGCTGTTGCTGGCTTTAATGATGCTAATGATCTCCAAGGATGTAATAACACAAGCATAGCTGCACAATAAAAAGGATGTACACTTGCATCATTTGCTTTTGGAAACCATTGCCCTGGGAAGAATGGAATGGTATCGTGCCCTTCGCCTTGTAGGATTCTACAACGACTTTCAAGGCCGCTTCCTGCACGATATGGGATTTTGACAGAACAAGCTCGCTTGTGAAGAACTTCCTCGTCCTCTTTTGATTTCTGCACCTCATAAGTGTTCATGAAAAAATCAAGAAAACTGTATGCTTCGAGCAAATCTCCTCGTTCCGTGTACTTCCATGTATCATCTCGCAAGCTTAGAGATCCTAGTGAAATGTCAAGCACAGCATTTTCCGCCTCTATTGCATGATTTTCAACAAAGTTCACTACAGTGAAATGACTCACATACATTGGATGTTTCATCCGCAGGTTCCTGCATTAATGAACCCTCTGTGGAAAACTGCTTACTATCGCTAATCAATGTCATTGTTGTCAGTGTATTCTTACAACTGTAACAAGTTTCGTCACTCACTGTGATGGAACAAGTTGTGGATACATCTTTTTCAATTGTCCCATCACAGAAGAAAAATGGACTGGCTCAAAATGATGAGACACGAACTGGTCCCCCTATCCCATGAGATAACTTATGACTTCAGGTCCACTAAATTCTTGTTCACGACTGAGGGAATTGGCACATCTCTGAATGAGCCGCTTGTTGATCAAATTGATGTCCGAAGTATACTTTTCCTTTTCGTTGTGGAATGCAAGTGCACTCGCAAGCAGTGCGGATGCATTGGAGGAATGTTGCTGCTTCTTTCCTACATATTGAGTGACGTAAAAGGCAATGTCTTTCGTTTCCTCTCCATTCGTTATCAGCTTAGCATCATGATTAGACCGTGTGCCTAGCAAGAGAGGTGGAACCCAGTTGTTCAAGTACGGAAACGTTCATTTTGGTCCCCATTCACCTTTAGAGTTAATCCATGCACTGTTGGCAATTGGAAAAGATGCTCGATGTTTGCATATCATGCAGCCTTTCTTCACCTTCAGACAGGCTGTGCTGCATTTATGAATTTGAACAGCACGTAGTAATCTTGCCTGCAACTCCTTTTCTTCTGCAAAGCTTGATTGACTGTGAGCATGCCTTGGATCAAATGGACGGGAATATGAAAGAGCTGATTCCTTCGGGATCGCAGCCAATGTTTCTTCACTGATAGCATCATGGTCTCCACGAATGTTCAAAGCAATGAAGTTCACCATCTGTGTTCGGAATCCCTCTGACTGTAATAGGTCTTTCATTTTCGCTGACATCGGAGCACCCTTTAACCATAATAGCATGTGCAAATGCAAAGTTCCTCAGCCCTGTGCCTTGACAGTCCCCACATATCCTTCTATAACACCAAATATTTCCTTCTCCCAGTGTGTCTTTTCAGCTTGCTTGCTGCAGCAAATACTGAAAAAGGAGTCAAGTATTGTATTGATTGTGAAGTGGAAGAATTTCGCTGCAGCATATGGATCTTGAGCTATCCTCACAGATCTTGTTATCGCATCAGGTCCACTGCTCCGATCAAAGTGATCAAGATCTATATCAGCACCTGTAAAAACTTGTGCAACAGGATCGTGGGTGTTGGTAGGATTAATGGTGATCCATAATGATGGAGGACCCTTCATGCCGCTCATACCCCAAATATAAGACCGAATCACTGAGCAGGATTCATCAGTGCCCATCACCTTAGTTCGCACTGCTGTAATGTGCCGCCTCAATGAACGGATGATAGGGTTTGGTTGCTGAATATGCTTGTCCTCCTCCATGCTCGCCTGCTTCAGGTCTTCCGGCCTCAACTTGCAAAACGCTTGTTCAAACCTATTAAAGTCTTGTTTTCGCACTTGAAGTACTGCCGACCTACACATCTGTTGCTTTTGAATTACTCCAAATGCTTGGAAACAGAACAAGGTGTCCAGCCGAAAGCGCCAATTAGTATATCTGAGAGCCCATGCGACATGGGCCTCATAGGAGACACGCTCTGTTCGTGCCACTTCTAAGCCTCCCATGCCATATGGAAACAGATAAGGAAAGGCTCCCAACAAGTGGTTTGGATCCTCAGGGTCACCAATTGTAAAACCTCCATCTTCATCCCTGCGAGGATATTCGTTTACGAAAGTGCCACCCCGCCAAACAGCATATGTCTTGGAACCGTTGAAAGCAGTATTTGCAAGTGCTTGCACCAGCATCTGACTATCATTGATCTCTGGCATGCCAGGGTCAATTACTCCATATGCTTGTAGCGGGATCATACGTGGATCTGACTTCAATTAGCAAGTACAAAAATGCTTAACTATTGTTCTTACCAAAGTCTTCCTCTGGCAATGACTGATCATCCTCATCACGTGCCCTAAACACCTCTTCATCAAACCATGAATCATCTTTCGATCAACAGAGGTAAGTCATTTTTCAAGAACGTAATATCTGATCAAACCTTGTCCACCTCTTACTTCCATGTCATCATCTTCATCAACATAACCATCCCATTCCTCTTCCAGTTTTGATGTCTCCTCATACTGCTTGACGTTCGCAAGGATTTCTATTGGTACTGCATCAACCAGCAACTGCGAGAGATTGGCAGTTGAAATGCTGATATGTTCATACAATGGATTTTCCTGTTTCAAGAACTGCAATGCCCTTTGAACTCAGAGCTGATTCACTGTAAGCATTGAGGGCATGCAACAGTCCAGAAGGTTTTGGGAACCGACTATGGTGACTCCAATTATTGCAGCAAGAATGGCTGGCACCGGTGGTAGAAATTTTCCATCCACCATGCCTGCTATGTCATTCGTGTTCAAGCGATATGTGGAAACATTGCCCCGCACGCCATTATTGAGCATGAATGATTCCCAATGTCGAGCTCCTTTACATTTCGGATACAGCTTGACAATGTAAGCAGCAGGATAATACATCGAAATCAAAATTTGTTCTGGCAAGGAAAGTATTGCCAACTCCTCCAGCACATCTCCAATCCACATGTTGTTCAATAGGGCAAGAGGTGGCATCTTGTTCTGCACCAGGTGGGAAAAGCAATCATCACAAATACGGCCGAAATTTTCATTGTCTCTCCAGTAAATTGCCTGATGATATAGTAACATGTCATAAGTTAACACTTGGGCAGGATGTCGGGACACCAGGTAGAGGTTCGTTTTGTATTCAAATGTTTTGAGGCCATATTCCATCACCTGATGAGAATAGAATTTGCCCGCACATACACAGCACACCATCTGCACCATGGCTGCATTGCTTGGGCCCCAATGACATTAATGACTGTCGATGATCACTGAGATGATGAACCAGTACTGTCAATAAACTTTGTCAAGCGCTCTCGATGCACGTCATCTCCGACCACTTCCAGAAAGCAGCTTTCAAGCTCCTCCTCTCTATCTTCATGCTTGAAATTTAAGCGCATTTTCTTCAACTGACGAATTGTCTCTTCAATTCTTGCCTCTTTTTTCCGGCAGGCTGCTGAAATCACTGTCTCCCGCAGATTATCTAACACCTCACAAGCTTCTTGAATCGTTCTCCTGCAATGCTTTTCAGCAGAAGATAGCATGTCACCACCTACTACTGTCAGGATTTCTTTCATGGTAAGATAATTGAACACCGTTTGGAATTTACCTGAATCCATAACAGCTGGCTATGGCTATGTGTCAATCAAGCTTCCAGCAAAAACCTCGGGATGATTATGTATTCGTTGTGCACGGACCGATGAGATCATTCGATCCCCCTGACCAAAAGATGTTCGTCATCATGCTCTTTTCCCGTCCCCCCCATTTCCCGCCACTTTATTTATCTTTCGCGCAAGATGCCAATCAATATGTCCTTGTATCATTATACAATTGCTCAACACCCTAGCTATGCTGCATCAAAGGCAGCAGCTAAGAATACTGAATGGCGTCCTGGTCCCAAGGGCCACGTTGTCTACGACAACAGATCAAGTTCTGCTTTCGTTGGCATTGCTGTGGTCCAAGTTATCAACTACAAATTAAATTGCGGACCATCTGGTAACTTTCTCAGGAAAGGGTATGGAAGCCTCAAAAACGCAAAATATCAATTATATGGCGCCAAGCCTGCAGACGCCAATTTCCGCAATGATTTTAATATTGTCTTCAACTTCCTCAACAAGCTTCAGTCCGAAGCAGCTACGACCAAACTTCAGAAAGACATGCTGCATATTGATAAGCATGGAAAGATGATTCATTTCGCTTCCAACATTTTCAAAAAATGAGCAAGTCCTTGTCATTCTCCTAATATTTTCCGGCCTCTAACTTTTAATAATTTCTTAGCTTGCACCTGTGACTGATTCGCCACCTCCTTCACAGTCAACTGAAAAGACAGTTTACTATGAAGATGTTGCCATCTCACGACCCAGTGCGTCTGTCCTTACTTCCTGCTCAAGCGTTTTCTCAATAGATGCAACTCACTATAGAATTGTCTACCGCTGATGATGAATCCATTGAAGTGTCACTTCCAACCGAAGAATTACTGGAAGAAATGGACAAAGAGACGAAAGAATGGAAAGTTGACATGAAATTCACTGACATGCTCGACGCCATCAAACTGGATTACCAAGCTGTTCCTCTTCACGTTTATCAAGCTGATGCTGATGACGCATTCATTGAACCTCCAAATGTCAATGATGCCATCCGAAATTCCCTCATCGAAATCCATTTCACTATCCACCACACCTATCTTGGAAAACAAGAGCCTCCTCACGACACATTCCGCGCAAACATCGAACAGATCTGCGTTCTGAAAAAAGGTGTTGACTCTATGTCTGCTTACCGCTCTGCTGATCTGCGCCTTGGGCTGATCAAACTCACCATGCACTCACCTCCAAAAAGCCCCTCTCCAGGCCCCACACACAAGAAGTCAAAGACAGGCTGTGATGTGACAGAGAAAGGAAAAGAGAAAGAAATTGAAGATTGATAATGCTTTACTTGGTCACATTTTGTTTCCAGATTCGAGCCTCTACCATCTTTGTTAGCCTCTGTTTTCACGCATTCAATTGCAGCCTCTCATCCCATTTGTATTGCACTTGTATCCTTGTCTCTCTCCATACCACTCAAACCAATCTGTAAGATTCAAAAGCAAGGTCTTGAGTCGTCAACGATGGCCCCTAGTCATTCTAGTACACTTTTGCTACACTTTCTCACCACACATTTACTACACATTTATTACACTCTTTGACCGCATTTTTACTACCATTTTGCTACACTTTCTTACCATATTTTCATTACAGTTTTGCTACACTTTTTGACCGCATTTTTACTACATTTTACTACACTTTGACTACACTTTCTGACTGCATTTTTACTACACTTTGGCTACACTTTCTAACCACAGTTTTACTACACCTTTATTACACTTTTTGACCGCATTTTTAGTACACCTTTGCTAGACTCTCTCACTACATTTTTACTACATTTTTTGACCGCATTTTTAGTACACTTTTTAGTACATCTTTGCTATCCCTTAACCACATTTTTTCACAAGCCACTAATGCATGTTTAACCTGCACTGATATTAGTTAACAAATGGACAATAAATAGTCTGTATAGAAGGGAAATTCTGTGGGTCTGTGGGTCTGGGTGAAAACTAGTGTTTTACTAATGCACAGCACCCTGTGCCCTGCCACCTTCTATTACTCTTTCCCTTCAAGTTTGAGTGACTTACACAAGCAGCCCATTAACCAGCATGCACACCCCCTTGCAAAGGAACAGTGTGATGTGCCTGATGCAGAGAACATGCTGCATGCTGATCTTGATGCAAGGCATAAGGACTGGGACTGGTGAGTGGGGCAGAAAGGCAGCAGAGGTAGCGGATGTCACTAAGGACAGGCTGGCCAGTGAGACAGTATGGTTATATAGGAATAAGACTTGGCATAGATTATCTTGGAGACAGCACAGATTATCTAGTTGAATCTCTGCCTCAAAGATACTGCCTGGCCAAGCCCAACTATAGAATTATCTGCTATTGAAATTGCCAGCCAACACCAGATGTTGGCTGGATGTTTCAATCTAAAAAATTAAGGAAAAACACCATGAGAGATTAACCATGATGAACCTTTGGTGACACATATTTTGCCTGTGTGATTAGCCATTGTCAACGTCAGAAAACCATGTGGCTTTTCAAGCTCAGCTGCAGCAGCACAGCCACTCACACACGGAATTCAACCAAACATGATTTTGTGGATAGCAAAAGTCACACCTCTTGCACACCACGGCAAGCCCAACCAAACAAATGGCTATGCCATACATGGAGGAAAATGGGCACTCGAGTTACATAACATCACTTGACAATAACTACCAAAATTACTACACAAGGGCTGCTACTTCAATTAGACTGAAGTAAACTCGAGTGATTGCAATCACACCCCTTCCCCTGCAGTCCTGTATTGAGCTTTTGTGGGTTGCATTGTAAAAAATACAAATGGCCTCTTTTCTGATGATATTTGGCAGTTCAGCTTGCAACAAAACAATCAATTTTGATATTGAGCTTCAATATATGTGTACCATAAACATACTAATTTGATAATAATTAGGGCTACACCACCTAGCTCACCCCAATGAGCACAACATGCTGCTTACTAAGCTGAGTGTGAACAACATCAAATGGGTTTACCACCTGGACGTCACCAGCCACAATGACCAATCATTTTATCATCAAATCCTCAGAATGTTCCCAATGCCTTGATGGTATGCCATGGTCATATATTTGCCAATATATATGGTACTGATCAAAAATTCAGTACCATCCTCCAGTACCTGTGGATCAATATCCAGGTATACCACGTTATCAGATTGAACACCATCATGTTCAGAGAATGCATTGTTCATGCTCATCTTCACCACCACCCCCTGCTCAATATCATCATCTTGCCATACTATTTCCTCATTTCAATCAACCCATCCCACCTCCAATGTGGTCACCTGCTGCTTTGCCTGCCCAGCCTTATTATATTCCAAACCAGCAATCTCCTATAGGCTATCAGACATTTGCTGTACCATCTCAATTGCCTAGAAATATTCCTCAAAGAAGTATTTTTGAAAATAGGGTGGATTACAATGCTTGATTAATGGAAAACTTCAATGCCACTTATCAAAATTGGCATAATAGAAGGTCCAATCAGTGTTCTACTGCTGCTCAGTTGATCAATGCTCAAGCAGACCCTGAGGATGTAGAGCATAGAAGACAGTTGGAACTACAACAGTGTGCACTATATTTGCAAATAGAACATCAGAGACAATTGGAGTTGCAATGGGAGGCATAATGGTAGCAAGAGTTGGAGGAGTGAAGACTATTGGAGCAGCAACAACAGCAGGCAATATATGAACAAGAGGAAATCTGTCAGTTTCAAGAGGAGAATGCAATAAATCAGATATGACAGATTTCACAAGCCTTGACTGAGGATGCTCTTCATGAATATAGTCAACGCTCTAGAGAACAATATGATCAAAATCGACAAAGATAATGTCGATAATCTGATGCTGGATCTCCTTCTCCTTCATCTCTTGGGCCATCTGTACCTAGAAGGCCATCACCAGGACCTGCTCCAAGGTCTCCAAGTCCACCTGCTTCATCGCATCCTGATTTTGATCCATCAGATTCCAGTTCCAGTGACTTTAAAGACAGTAATCATAATCCACCACCACCACCATCACCACCACATCATATCCCACCTGGTGGTAGAATATATACTGAACCTGTGGAGCTGCATTCTCTTGGACCCATGAATGTTTAATGTTCCAATTGCCATACTCTACATTTCATTTCAGAGTAGCTATCTTACTCCAGTGTTCGTAATCCTCACTTTGGAATGTGCTGTCTTCAGGGCCAAGTTGATCTTCCTCATATCCAACAGTGGCCATGCAGTCTACAGGAGTTATTTGATGATCCACAGGATCACAGACAATTCAAGAAAAAAATCTGCCAATACAACAATGCTTTGGCATTTACTTCTATAGGCACCAATATGGACAATGATGCAATTCAAGGATCTGGACCTGCTTCTTTTCAGATTCATGATGCACTTCACCATTTAATGGGATCTCTCATATCACCTGATGGATTACAAGCTTCCTATGCTCAGCTTTATATTTATGATCTGCAAGAAGCAACTGATAGACATCTGCAATGCAACCCCCAACTCAATGGTGCCATTTTATTGGACCTGCATAATACTTTCAGGGAGATCAATCCATATGCTCCAGTTTATAAACAAGCCTATGAAATTATGAGGGTAAGCAGTAGTTCTGAATTAGTATTATAAGCACTCACATATAAAACCATCTAGGCCAAATTTCCTGAAGAGCATACAGATATATCTATGTGACTTCATCTACAACAGGCTGCCAATGCAAGAAGATACAACTTGCCTACTGTAGAAGAAATAGCTGCCATCGTTCCTGGGAATGGCTCAGAAAATATGAGGATACACCACAACATTATTTTGCGCCTACAAGGTGGTGGTCTACATTGGATCAATAACCTCTATTCATCTTATCTCCCACTACATTATATGCTCTTCTTTCCACATGGAGAGGAGGGATGGCATTTGGACATACCTTTACAACAGTGCAATGGAAATGCCCCACACTGCTCCAAAAAGGTCACACAATTGCTTTGGTATGCCTACTGACTTCACATCCATCCATCCGAAATAGAGTCACAAAATCTCTTCAAAGGAGGAAGGCTCTTTCAACAATTCACCTATGATGTTTGGACATCCATTGAGCAGTGCAATCTTACCTGGGCTGCCAATAATCAGAGAAAACTCCGAGCTGACCTATATCAAGGATTACAAGATCACATGTGCCAAGATGGTGGTGCAGCCCAAAACTTAGGTCAAGTTGGTTGTGTCATCCTTCCTTCCGCTCACAAGGGTGGACCTCGCTACATGCAGCAGCTGCTACAAGACTCACTGGCCATTTGTCAAGAATTCCAAAGCCAGACTTATTTCTCACCATGACTGCTAATGGAAGCTGGCCTGAAATCTCTCAAAATCTATTTCCTGGTGTGTACATCAACATAGATATTATTAGCAAAGCTAAATGTCTTTTGTCATTTAGGTCAAACAACTGACTTGATTTCATGTGTCTGCCAAACATTGTTGAAGATGATTCATGATAGATACTTTGAAGAAGTGGCTGGGCTTGTGTATACCATTGAATATCAAAAGTGTGCACTTCCTCACATGCACCTCTTAATCTTCTTGGAATGACAGAACAAGATTTCCACTGTTCAGCAGATTGATGCCATCATTTCTGCACAAATTCCAGATCCACAAATATATATACAACGGTCCAGATCATGTCACTGTTCTAACTGAAGGCCAGAATGAAATACACATCTATCTTGATGCCAGATACATCTCATTCACCCAAGCATGCCACAATATCTTTGAATTCCCTATGCACATGGAGTGGCCAGCTGTCTATTGTTTGCCTGTCCATCTTCCTGGTCATCAATCTGTAATTTTCCAAGCTGAAGATGAGATTGAGAATGTACTTAACAATACCAAGGACACTCAACTACTTGAATGATTTAAGGTAAATCAAGATCCTAAGCTTATTGAAGCTGGAGCTCGTAATCATTTCTATCAGGATTTTCCAAAGCATTTCGTTTGGAACAAGAGGCAAGCTGTTTGAACAGTCCATCAAAGATATAAGGCCATTGGGCACATGCACTCTATTCCTGTCTCTGCAGGTGAAGCATTTTATTTGTGCCTTCTGCTTACTGTGGTCAAAGGTAAGACCAATCATTATTATATATTCATAATTTCATGTCTTCTTACCAATAGGTGCTACATCCTATGGGAATCTTTGAACTGTGAATGGTCATCTCCATGAAAACTTCAAAGAGGCCTGTTGTGCACGTGGTCTTTTACAGAATGATAGGAAATGGCTTTTGTGCTTAGAGAAAGCTGCTTACTTCAAGATAGGCTATCAGTTGCGCCATTTGATTGTGGGAAGCCTTTAAGCATCATTTATATGATGATGTTGCACATTAAATCACCCACACTTTCTGCATTGTTGAGCCCAATCAAGATCAAATCTATGACTATGAATTGCACCTCATAGATCAGGAACTTGGAAGACATGGCAAAAGCTTGCAGGACTTTCCTTTCATGCCAAGACCACAAAATGACTGGGGTTGTCATAGAGGAAACTAGCTCATCTTTGAGCAAAGAAATTACAATAGAGAAGAACTACCAGAACATGTTGATAGAGGGCTCCCTACTCTCAACCCTCAGCAGATCACTCTTTATGATGCAGTCATGGATAGTGTTCTCAACTCCCATGGTTCTTCATTCTTTCTCCATAATGGTGGTGGATGTGGAAAAACCTATCTGGCCAAACTCATTGCTGCTGGTGTTCATGCAAAAGACAAGATTGTTCTTTGTGTGGCCTCTACTAGTCTTGCAGCTCTTCTTCTTCCTGGTGGTCACACTGCCCATTCATGCTTCAAAATTCCCATCCCTTGCCATAAGCAAAGCACATGTAGCATCAAAAAGGATGATGCTATTTATCAACTTCTTAAAGAGATATCTCTTATCATTTGGGATGAGGCTGCCTCTCAGCACCATCTCATTCTAGTGACTGTGGATCACACTTTTCATGACTTACTGGATTAGCCAAATTGAGGAATTACCATTCTATTTGGTGGAGATTTCAGGCAAACCCTTCCTGTTATCCTACATGGTGGAAGAGAAGAAATTGTCCCTGCCACCCTTACTCATTCCAATCTTTGGCCAAGGATGAACATTCATTATTTTCATCAAAACATGTGATTAGGTCAAGATCCAGAATGTGATGAATAGGCAAGACAACTCTCGCAAATAGGTATCACAGATGGAGAGGTGGAACTTCCTGGACACATGTGATGTGGTGACACCATGGAATCCCTCATCAATTGCTTATACTCCGACCGTCTTGCACAAGATCAGCATCTTCCTGATCAATATTTTCTAGATCATACCATTCTCAGTCCCAGGAATGAGCAAATCCATAAAGTCAATGCCACCATTCTAGACTCTGTTTTACCCCAGAAAAAGACCACATACCTCAGTGCAGACTCTGTGACAGAGCAAGAGTATGACTATATTCAACCAGAGATTCTCAACACTTTCAGTCCCTCTGGATTTCCCCTTCACAAGCTGGAGCTTAAAATTGGTGCTCCACTCATGCTTTTGTGTAATCTGGACCCTATGAATGGCCTCTGCAGTGGTATATGTTTGAGACTTCTTAGGTCTACTCACTGCATTCTAAAGTGTAGAGTATTGGATGGAGATAATGCCAACAATGTGGTCTTTATTCCACACATGACTCTTGACTCTGGTCTTCAAGACTCCCTTATTCCTTTCTGCCACCTGCAATTTCCAGTCCATTTAGCCTATGCAATAACAATCAACAAGTCACAAGATCAGACGGTTAAGCATGTTGGGTTGAATTTGAGTACTTCTGTTTTTTCTCATGGACAACTTTATGTGGCTTTATCATGTTGTACTCATCCCAGAAACATTAAAATTCTCTTTTCTCATGGTCAAGAAAATACAAAAGCAACTAATATAGTCTGGACTGAAGTATTTAGAAATTTGGACATTTGATACTTAGACTTCTTTTTCTGTTTGGTTTGCCATGAATATAAAATGTATCTTTCTACTCAATCACAAGCAGGATAAGACTCAGAGTCTTCACCCCCCCTTGGGCCAACAGCCCAAAACTAAGTCCCAAATGCAAGCGCAGGCACCAAAGGTGCCAAAGCAAGCATTTGCTAACATTAATAAATATATTTGTGAACAATAAAAACTAGGATTAGCACATTTGGCGGGCGCGCCCCCCCCGCGCGGGAGGGGGGGGGGGGGGGGGGGGGAGGGGGGGGGGGGGGGGTGGGTG
>JBBPKY010000139.1:0-42584 GCA_038089495.1 Xerocomellus dryophilus
TCCTCCGGATTTCTCTAAGTCTCTGCCTTACTTCTGAGTAGGCGCTCTTGTTCTTACCGCGTTCGCTACTGAGCCCCAGTAGCTCCCTTGGTCTGTGGAAGTCCCAGACATCTCTTTGTCCCTCCGAAGGATACCACCTCGGAGTACTCATCCCTTGTTGTCGAAGGATACCCCTCGACCCCCTGCGTTTGTCGAAGTGTCCCTTCAACTCTTTACTCTTGCCTTCACCTCTTTGAGCCTACGTTAGTCCCTACCCGGGCCTAGCATAACACCCTCTGGAAATTCACTGGATGTGGAGTTAGCCCATATCTTTGTCGAGGCTAGGTCTTGCAGCGTGTGAAGAGGGGGGATTTTTGCAGTGGATGGTTTGACTTTCAACTTGTTCAAGAAACCGTCTCTTTATGGCGAGACGTTCTATGACAGAAAATCAAGGTATTTCCTCAACTGTTAGGTGCAAATGAAACATACCTTATTGGCTCATGCTAAAGTGATGTGGCAGCTCTTAGTGATGCCACACAATCTCCTTATCGTCGACTATGGTTTATGTAGGATTTACTTAGTATCAATCGTACGCACTACAGATTACCTAATATGTTACCTTTTTCAGTTGTTTCATGTTCAACACACCTCAGTCACTGTCTACTACAGTAACTGAGTCTTCTGTGCTACAGCTTACAGGTTATGAGCCCTGGCTTGTACAACTAAAGTTGAACAAGCCTGGAAAAGTCCTCAAACTCAGCCAAAATGTCTTACTCGGAAAAGGAGTCATTACAACTACCTAAACTCGACCCAGCTGGAAAGGAGTGGATCTTGTGAAAGAGCCATCTTGAAATAGCTCTACTCACATGAGGACTCAGAGGTTACCTCCATGGTACAAAACCATTTCCTATTGATCTGGCACTTGGCAAATCTCTGGCATGGATATCAACCAGCCCGGCAGAGAAAGCAGAAGTCGAACAATATGAAAAAGACTCGGCCGAATGGATCGAAAAGGATGCCCTGGCTCAACACACCATTGCGATGACATTGCCCAACACCTTATTCATGCGAGTCTGACATAAGATGACAGTCCAAGAGTATTTTGACACCCTCAAAACAATGTTTGAAAAACACTCAATGGTTGTCAGTGTCGAGCTAAGATGGCAGCTCAACAAGTTGAAGCTAAAAGAAAATGGGGATGCACGAGCGCATGTCAACAAGGTCATAGCCTTGAGAGAGGAACTTGCATCACTTGGAAACCCCGTTTCTGAAAAGGACCTGTTTGATATCTTTTTCAGGTCACTCCCACACTTGTACAACAATATCCTTTCCTCAATTTCAGCCTCTCAGTGAATCCATAACCAAACAGTCTTGTTCGACACTCTTCTTGACATGGTCATTGATGAATATGATCGTCTTGTATTGCAGGACCCTAGTAAATCCAAAGCGAAGTCAGAAGACACCGCATTTAATGCCAACTCATCTAAAAAGGGTCACAGCAAGAAAAAGCGCTTTGACAGGGACTGCAACAACTGTGGACAGTTTGGCCACTGAGATACAGACTGTTGGGATGAAGGGGGTGGCAAGGAGGGCCAAGTACCAAAAGGCTGGAAGTCATGCAGAAAGAAGTTGAAAGACTCGAACTCTAAAGATTTGGGTCAGAGTGGAAAAGGGAAACAATCATCGGCGAAAGCAAATACCACAACAGAGGAGACGAAAGAGCCAGACGGTGTGTGGCTAGCTGAGCCCGTCAAAGACAAAGCTCTTACAGATAATGCCAAAGCTGCTGACAGTTGGTCAGTCTGCAACAACGATAGCAACAATGATCCTACCTCATTATCCCTGCCCTATGTTACACTCATGCAGGACGACAGCACAGCGTCAAATGAAATCACCGAACTGTATGACAGCAATGCATCACAGCACATGTCATCAGCACGCACATGTTTCGTCAACTTCATCACCATCCCTCCTAAGCCCATACAGTCGGCAGACAACCGCACATTCAATGCCATTGGTAGAGGGAGCCTTTACATCCATTTGCCTAACAGCAAGAAATGTTTCCATATCCTCCTCAAAGATGTCCTTTATGCTCCATCAATGAAAGTGACCCTTATTTCAATCAGTCGCCTTACAAACGCAGGCTATGCTGCTCTATTCCGCAGCCAATTGTGCTCCATATATACCTTACAGAAACACCTGATAGGCACTATTCCCCTTGTTAACTGCCTATATCACATTTGTAATCAGTACCCTACTCCATTTGCAGGCGCTGCAAAAGCTGAACAAGAACTTATGATGGATGAGCTACATGCTCATTTGTCTCATGTTGGTGTGGCTACAATTTGTGACATGCTGGTTAAAGGAATGGTGACTGGTGTGAAGCTACACCCGGACCACACCACCATGGGACAATGTGAGGCATGTGAGTATGGAAAGGTGACACATAAACCTATCAGGAAGGATCGTGAGCTGAAACGCTGTGATAATTTTGGTGATGAAATACATACCAATGTTTGGGAACCATCACCAATGCAAACACCTGCGAAGAAGACGTATTACGCTACCTTCACCAACGACCACATGCAGTACACGCACCTCTACCTGATGGGGGCCAAATCTGACATGTTCGACGCCTATAGCCAATATGAGGCATGGGTGAAGACCCAGTGCCATGCTGGCATCAAATGGCTTTGATTGGATCGTGGGGGGGAGTACCTGAGTGACGAATTTACCTGTCATTGAAAAGCTCAAGGAACCAAAAGAAAACTCACCACTCACGACACCCCATAGGACAACAGCGTAGCAGAATGTCTCAACCACACATTGGTTGAACAGGTGTGCACAGTCTTGCATGCAAGCAGATTGTTGAAGAACTTGTGGGGCGAGGTGATCTTGCATGTTGTCTGGGTGAAAAACTGATCAGCAACATGAGCACTTGACGGAAAAATGCCATATGGGATGCTGAGTGGAAAGAAACCCGATCTTGCAAACTTACCTATATGGGGAAGTAAATGCTGGGTGCATGACGTGAGTGGCTTGAAGCTTGAAGCTTGAGCACGCGAAGGCCACTGGATGGGATTCAACCCAGATATGAGCGATGCCCACCACATCTACTTTGCCGACCATTGAATTGTTGCAGTCAAGTGAAATGTAACGTTTCAGCACCACAGCAGTGTCGTAGTTGACTGTGCTGGTGTCCTGAGCGAGGGGGAGAGTATCAAAGCGAATGAAAATTGTCAGCCAGCTGCTCAGAACCCTAACAATGACTCACCAAAAGTACCAGTCAACCCCCCAGCTCCAGATCCATTCCAGCGCCCAAACCTGCAAGATGACCATCTTGGTGCTGACTTTGAAATATGGGCCCCAGAAAACGAGCTGAGGCACTTGAGCTAACAGCATACAGAATTGTCATACATGCACACGATATGCAGCGGTGCTGGTATCCATGACGGATGACCCGGCGACCAGCCATTCCTGCAAGGGATCTACCCTGTCAAAAATCAGCTCGAAGGAAGAGAAGAAACCTATGCTGACAACGTGGGAACCGAGCCCACCAATAATGGCAAAATGACGACCGGTGCATGGGAATCCATTGGCAATAACGTGGCCTATGTGCTGGCAGTCAGAGTTGCTGAAATGGAAGGGTTGGAGCCAGAGACGATAGAGGAAGCATGGAGACGGCCAGATTGGGCAAAGTGGGAGGAAGTGGTTAATGCAGAGTTAAAGAGTCTAGACAAAGCGCATACCTGGAATGTTGTTGAGAGACTGGTGAAGATGAACATTGTGAGCTGCAAGTGGGTATTCAAGATAAAAAAGAATGCCGCTGGCGAAATCAACAAGTACAAAGCCCAGTTGATAGCATGCGGCTTCACACAGCAACTCAGCGTCGACTATGACGACACCTATGCACCTGTCGCATGGCTCGCCTCCATTTGACTTATCCTCACCATTGCAGCAAGGCAGGACTGGGATGTCAACGTCTTCGATTTCCACAGTGCATTCCTCAATGGTAAACTCAATGAAAATGAGAATATCTACATGGAACTACCACCTGGCTTCAACAAACAAAGGCTGGGACCTTGTTGTGAAGCTCTGCATCGCCCTCTATGGCTCTAAACAAGGCATGCTCAAGTGGTATCAGTGGTTGTCGAAGGAATTGGCCACGCTCGGATTTAAATGGATGGAAGTGGACTGGGGCATATTTGTAGCACTCATAGGCATGCATATTTTGATTCTTGCATCGCACATTGACGACTGCATGGTCACAGGGAGTTCGAAAAGTCTTGTCAAAGACTTTAAAGCCGAAATCAGCTCCTGTTTTTGTATTATGGACCTGGAACCTATCAGCTGGCTCCTCAGCATGAAAGTAATTCATGATTGTCAAGCCTGCACCATCTTGCTCTTGCAAGAGCTGTATATCAATGTGATACTGGCGAAATTCAATTTTACGGACACAAAACCAGTCATGACACCTCTTGACCCCAATGCCCACTTATCAGAGTCACAGAGCCCATGGATGACGAGCAAAACGGTGCAAATGCATAATATATCATATCATCAAGCTACAGGTTCCCTCGTTTACCTTGTAGTGGGTACAAGACCTGACATCACATTCACTACATTGTACGTATGCCAGTTCAATGCCAATCCAGGCTGGGCACACTGGGAAGCTGTAAAACGGATCTATTGATATCTCGTTGGCACCAAAGGATGGATGCTGATGTTCACATCGGCAACCTTGCACAAAGTTTATATGACCTTATATACTAATGTAATCCATATAATCTTTGTAACCTACTGTTATGATTCTTTTCTTTTTCCTGTTTTTGTTGAAGTTCTATCTCTCACGTTCTAGAACCTTCTCCCCGTTCCCCTGGAATGCCTTCTGCCTAAACACAGCTTCCTTTTTACACACTGTGCATGGTACCATTGCCCCGTTTCCTCCTTCCTTCTATGGACATCCATTTCCTTTCATGCACCACATTGCGTAGCTTCCTCCCCTCTATCATACGAGACCAGCTTTTCCTTTTGTATCCGTCTTAGCATTTCCACTACGAACACTGCTTGGTCCATGCGCTGTGTCTCCACCTATTTAAGTAGATGACCCACCGCATGTATTCCTTAACTTTGACCTGCTCAATCTACCTTGAAGCAGTTCCCCCGGATCTCTCTAAGTCATCACCTTACTTCTGAGTAGGTGCTCTTTGTCTTACTGCATTCATTGCAACGTCCCTTGCGATGCCCTTGTATGTCTAAGGAAGTCCCAGACACTCTTGTCCTTTGTCCATTGAAGGAAACCCCTCAACATCCCTTGTCTTTGCCCACCAAAGGATACCCCTCGGTGTACTTGTCCTCGTCTGTCAAAGGATAACCCTCAACATCCTTGTCCTCACCCACATCACTTTGAGCCTATGTTAGTCCCTACCCGGGCCTAGCGTAACATCTACATCAGAATCATAGGCTACATGTAATAGAATGTAAGTAAATACTTTTCCGATTGTTGTGTGCTGTTCCGATCATCCCTCGTCACCCTGCCCATCATGTTATCACCATTCTGTACTCATACCACATGTTATAAGACTCGTTTCAGGTGAAATGCCAATATAACCATCCATTTATCTAGTGAACTATGACATTGTGCTATTGGAGCATATGTGATGGTGGTATGGATGATGAGAGTGGTCTGACAATATAACGAGCTTTCATGAGGAAACAGGCATAGAACAGTCCGTGGTGGTGATAAAGAGGTGGGTAGCAGGTGTGATGGAGAATGGGAGCCTGAATGAAAGCAATGATACTGTATACCATGCAGAGGGATCTGAAGGCACAAAAAAATGACAGCAATGGGCGGGAAAACAAATGGTGAACACCTTCAACGAGTCAGTGAATAGAGTAAGGGCTGGCAAAAACGATTTACTTATTTTTTCCCCTGACCACCTTTGTTTGTGGATACCTTTCTAGCACCAGCGCATGCACACTTCTTCTTGACAGGCTCTTCAACTTCTTCAACTTTGCTCAAAGGCTCACCATCATCGATAACATTGCTCATTGCTGGAGCAACATGTCTTCTCTTGAGTGTCAATGGACCGGGAGATATGGTTTCCGTGATACAGATTGGAGAAAGTGTCAGCAGTTGAGAGAATCCCTCTGGCATGGACTTGCATGGTGGGGTATGTTCCTTTTGTTTTTCTTTGTCCTGAGCTGGGTTTTCTGGGAGTGTTGTCATGGCTTCGGGTTGCTCGACTACTGGAGCCTGAGCATGGCCACCACTGGATGCAGGTTTGGAAGCACAAGGGCCCTCAGCAGGGGCAGTTGAACGGGCTTGAAATTGGCATTCCATTTCGAGGAGGTCATCTTCTTCATCTGCTGTGGCATCTTTCACAATCAAGCCTGACGCATTCCCGAATAGTTTCCTGGAGAAGAGTTAGCAGATAATTCTTAGTGTATCCGCCACATACTCATTGTAGTATGTGAGCAAATCGTCAGCCCACTTGTGATCCTTCATCTCACGAATTAGACGAATGATTCTGTAGTAGTAGTCTGGGTAGTTGAATAATGTGTCCTGATTGTTCCACTTTTCAGCTGATGAGATGATAAATCGAGTCTACGGAACATGTAAAACTCAAAACCTAATCAATGGGTTATGCATACCTGAATGGCAGCATACGTGATGTGCTCCACTTTGACTTGTTGCATGCAGTGAATCTTAGCATTGCCCACACAAGTTCCTTTGACCCATTCGGACAGTGCTGATGACGGAGATGTGAATATGTGCTTCAAGACCTACATAAATTTATCAAACCAAGCTTGAAATGTAGTGATGAATGCCATGTACATATGCGCTCAATCAGGAATCCCCTGAACAAACCTTTGCTGATCATGCTGGGATCATATTCGGAACCCGGAATTTCTCCTGCGTAGATGTAAGCTGGCCAGAGGTTAGCTGTTATCCTGCAAGGTTCAGACGGGTCATCAATTTTTTTGCACATCCTGTAACACTTGTCAGATTCATCACCAATGGAAAAGTAATACCTACTCACGCATGGGGATCCGCTTTATATTCTTGCAGATATTTGACAGGGCAGAGAAGAGCCCTGAGTTCGGGATGGGCAAAGCCCAATCATGAACGACCAGCCTTTGTGTCAGCTGACACTGGGGGTTGAATAACCTGTTTATCAGGGGACGGGGCAGCATATGTCTTCACGACTTTGCATAGACGACAGCCATCCTCAGAGCGGATGTGCATAACAAGCGCTTTCATCTGTGTGGGTGAGAACCACCACGGCGTTCAACAAAGCCTTGAAGCTCTTACCTCTTTAAAAAGGCTGTTCAGTTCTGTCGCTTTCTTGCCACCTGGGTGAACAAGCGATTGGAGGTATGGTGCATGCAATATCATGTGATTGAATATCCTTTGGTAGCGATCCTTTGTCCTGTCATCGCTGTTGAGAGGTTTAGTGCGCATATATGCAGCAAAAAGAGTGGGAACATTCATCTTGTCCAAAATTCGCTTGCGTGATGCTCTCACGTTTTCGTCCTCATTGGCCCTGGACATCTCCTCTTGTTCTAGTAATAGGCACACTTTAATTACCTCAGCAAGATCACAAAATGTGTTGAGACCACGAGGTATGTAGCGAGCAACTGATAAGCATTCACGCCAGCTGGTATTGTCTGAATCATCTGAATCTTGCTGTTTGTTTTTCCTACATCAAATATCAGTATCTCAATATGGCGACTTAGATATTGTGATTTACTTAGCTTTCTGGACCTTATCTGACTTCTCAGCACCATTTGGCTGTGCTGTCACTTTCTTGGCACCATGGCTACTAGTGGATGGATTAGTAAACTCGATTAGTAAACCCCTGACCACCAATGAGGAATGATACCATGCCTCATGTTGTTGGATTTGGGTGCAATTCTCTCATTTGACTTGATTGGCGATGTCGGTGGAGATGTTTGATTGTGCTCATCATCAGTTTCATTTGAGAGGCATGAGAACGGCATTCTGAAGATGGTAGTGGTTAGGGGTTAGGAAGGGTCGACTCGGAAGGTCATGCTCATCCACATAAATATTCCCATGCAACTACTTAATGATGTGAACTCAATAGCATACACTCGCCAGCATTACACTTGACAGCATTGAGAATAATAAAAATACATGATGATTTAGAGACCAAGTGCTAATAGTCCTGGTTGTTGTGGAATACCTTCACCAGAGCCGGGAATGTCCTAAGAAACATGTACTGGGATACTGGCTTGTTGGAGATGATAGGTCGTAAAGTTCAGGGGCAAACGGGGGCCAGACTGTCTCAACGTCCAAGTCAAAGAACTTGGGCTTGAGAGGGATCTTGTCCTTTAGAATGCCGTGGAACACAACTGGAGTTGCATCAACCATAAGCGTTTTGTCGTTGTCCTTGTTGTTGCTGTTCTCGTCATTTAATGAATGGGTCGAGGAAATGGATGCTCCTTACAATGAATGAACCTGAAGAGTGATACTAGCGCCTTTGACCCGCCATTTTGTGACCACAGCTGGTGCATCTTTTGTGTCCTCCGAGTTGCTCTTGATGGTTTCGTTATCATCTTCTATGGCACATTTTCTGACATCTTTCAACCTCAGAATGATCTTCTGCAACCCATTGTTAGTATCAGTCTCGTAGTATATCAACGGAAATTATACAAGAGGGCCTGGCTGCTCTGGAGTGTGGTTGAGAACATAGGTTGGCCAATTCCTGAGGAGATTATTGATCTCTAGTACAACAACATTGTTACGGTGCTGCTCAGTCACACCTGCACATAAATGGACTTAGTCAAATTTTCACTTTCTTTCCTTATCTTATCTTTTATCTTATCAAATAATCTGGGTACAGCTGTCAAGAAACCTAACCTTGTATACCCAGTACTCACTTTCCTTTTATGGTAACTCATCTTTTCACCAGATCTGAGATCTACCTTATGTTATGCACATGCTTCCTTTCATTTCTGTGCAGTGCATGGCTATGCTTCATTTCCGCTATGCTTCTCTTCTCTTCCATTCTACCACTGCCATGGCACGGTTGCCTCATGCATCACCACATGTCCTCACTGCTATCTAGGCTATGCTGCCACATACTATAGCTATGTTGGGACTAAGTATCGTCAGATACGATACAAGCATGTACAAATAGTAGAGTAGTATAAAAGGGCGCAAGTCCCAGCCAGAGAACTCCAGTCTAGTTCTCTTGGTCTTTACCGCCAAAGCACTGACTCAGTTGGACTACAAGTCCTAGTTCTCTTTTCCCTTTCGCTCTTAGTAGTTGCCAGTTGCTTCTCGATTCCCTAAAGCATTAACTGTTTTGGTTGGTTTCAGATGTTGTTCTGGTTGATTATAATGTTCAGAGAGCTGGATTGTTGTTTGATGGTGGGTGACATGGTGGTGGTAAAGAAATAGGAATCTGGTGGTGAGTAGCGCATACATACTGATTAAGGTTAAGGTTTCAACCTCCCTTTCTTGACCATCACCTGCCATCTCAGGATTCACTAGCCCATTCAAATGACACATACTCACCTGGAAGACCTTTTCAGGCGCCCTCAATGCCTTACCCAGTGTGCAAACCAGTCACCCATGCCACAGATATCCCTGTTGCTTCATGCAAGCTCCAAACGGCTCTCCCACACCTCACTTTGTGCTGAACCCATTCACTGAGATGTGGATCAGGGTCAGAATAGTGCAAGACAAGTGCAAGAACGACAGGAGGACTCAATACACGGATTCGCATCAGTTCAGGTATTTCTCTTTGCTTCTAGTACAGTTTTGGTGCTCACATTATGTATTCCTAGGTTAATTAGTTCTGCATGTACAGTACAATGCATGTGTATATAAAAATCTTCTTCCAGTGACCACCAGTTGCACATTCCCGCACCATGCCTAACAATGAGTGCCTCTTGTGTGGAACCGCCTTCTCCTCTCACAAAAAGCTATCTTCTCATAGTCCTCACTGCAAGGCAACAGAAATACTCACTTGTCAGGTTTTCAAACAAGGGTGGCCCAAGAAGTGCCCCCATCATGATGTCTCTCCCATGTTGTCTGATGCTGACTATCCTGAGTGAGGGATTAATGACAGGTATCTCTTCGAACCATATGGATCTCACAAGGATGATGTACATGTTACAGCTCCGCTTTCTCAGGTCTATATATACTAACAGCCTTAGGTGGAAATGGGTGATGCTTCCCCCCACGTTGATGTCTCTCCACCACCACCCAGTGTTGCTAATGTCCTCTCAAAATGGTCAGGTTGTCAAATTCGCATGCCCGCCTGGTATGCGGATTTTCCACTGGGTACTGCAACGCACCTAGAGCACATGCCAGCAACATCGTGCCAGCAGCGTGGATGGACTCAAAATCAGCTCGCAAGTTCACCTGTCCCCAAAGCTACCACTCCATTGGAAGTATCTCAGTCATCCGAGTCCTCAGACTCGGATACTTCATTCACAACCATCCCAGATCTGATGGGGATGTACCGTGTGTATCCCATTCAACCAACCCATGCACCCATCGACACGTTAAACAGCATCACTGATGCTCCAAACCTCGAGGGCAGTGACCAACCAGTGAATGTTGTTGCCCACAACGCTCCAGAACCTGACTACTTCGCACTGTTTACCAATCCATCATGTGGCCTGCTTATGGCATATCAATACTTAGGTACCTCATCTGGTTCTGCAAATCAGCTAGATCAGCTCCCAAGTTTTCTTAATCACCCATCCTTCCACACACCCAACACTTGCACATTTTCTCATTCCTGTGAAGCAAACCGTCTCGACAAGTACTTGGACAACCCCAACAATCCATTCCACGAGAAACACGGCTGGAAAAGCTCAACGGTCAAGATTCGGTTACTGAAAGAAAAAGTTCGCTTCAACTATGAAGAGGATGTTCCAGAGCTTGAGATACCGGATGTTTATCACCGAGATATGACTGACATCATTCATTCAGTGTTCGAGGATGAAGTGTTCACTACATTTAACACCACCCCGTTCACGCAGTACTGGAAAGCTGGTCACCAGGTCCAACAGGTATTCTTGGAGGCTTATGCATCTGCCGAGATGCGAGAAGCATACACAGAAATCAACTCCTTACCATTTGATCCTGATGGCAATGATCTCGAGCGTGTTGTCGCCTCACTGATGATGTGGTCAGATTCAACACATCTCACTAGCTTTGGAGACGCCTCCCTTTGGCCGTTTTACCTCTTCTTCAGCAATGAGTCAAAATACACACGAGTGAAGCCGACGTCACTTGCATGTCACCATGTCGCTTATATTCCCAAGGTAAGTAAGCTTGTATCTGTCCAACATTTGTTCACCAATGGATGTATTTAGCTTCTGGCCGACTTTCAGACTCACTATATGTTCCACCACGATCTACCTGCCACTGCTGCCCATAGAAAACAATGACAAAGATTGGTGTTTTTTTGATGTGAACATGTAAGCTCTCTACTACCTGACATACGTACACTAACCACACTACTAGATTCGCTGACAATGACATGTTTATGCAGTTTCGTGGCAGTGGAATTGGACATATCGCCTCACGACATTGGGACGCTTTCCTTTGTGTGAATGGTAATGCTGAAAAAAGGGGTCCAGATATGAACAGGGATGGGGAAGGGGATGAAATTGATGGACATGGTGCTGGCAACAAGGTTTTTGAAGCTAAAGAGGACCACGATAATGACCATGACAGCAGGAGCAGTGGTGATGAGAGTGACAACACCAGCGACAACAACAATGAGGAGTCAGATGATGGGGGAGGCACTGTGGATGATGAGGATGATGACAGGGTCATTGCCAATGAGGGTGAAGAGTTAGATGACAACGTGTTGGTTCAGGAGGGGTATGGAGCACTTTAGTTCACCATGTCATATAACCCAAATTTCACCCGGTATCATTCATTATATGTGAGACATCACTCAGGTTGACTGTTTATAATCTCAATGAAGTGTGTTGTGGGAGTATATCTAGTGCAATGTCGACATCGCAGCAGGTTGTAATTGCATATAAACAGCATGGTTGGTGCGATGAGGTCAGCTAACGTCATATCAACTGCAGTCACAGCCATGCCACACCACCACCCCATGTCATGTTTGTGCAAGTTTGCTGATGCAGCATGCAAACGCAAGGCCTAGTTGGCTATGCTGATGCAGATGGAGCTACACAGGAGCATAGACATGTGATAACAGGATTCGCATTCCTCATCGACGGGGGTGCAATTCTATGGGGATCGAAGAAGCAAGAGTTGATTACTCTCTCCACAGCCGAATCTGAGTATGTTGCTGCCATGCACACAACGAAGGAAGCCATTTGGCTCTGGCATCTCATCAGCGAGATGTTCTGTCCTCTCTGCCATCTGACAATTCTTTATGGCGACAATCAGTCCACCATCGTGCTCACCAAGGATGGCAGTTTTCATGCCCAAACCAAACACATTGATATTTGATACCATTTCATTTGTTTCTCAGTTGAAAATGGACACATTTGTTTCCTTTACTGCCCTACTAATAATATGGTTGCAGATACATTAACCAAAGCTTTACCCAGTACAAAAGCTAAGCATTGCACCTTCGAACTTGGCCTACGTCCTTCCACTTGAGGGGGAGTGTAGAATTTACTTAGTATCAATCATACACACTACAGATTACCTAATACATTACCTTTTTCGGTCATTTCATGTTCGACACACCTCAGTCACTGTCTACTACAGTAACTGAGTCTTCTGTGCTACAGCTTACAGTTTAGGCCATCCGGGAAGTGTTCATGATGCATATGCATTCCAGGGGACAGAGATGGTGCAAGACCCAGAGTCGCTCATTCCAGAATGGCACTGGATATGGGCAGACAGTGCATATCCTACCAAGACTTGGTGTGTCATACCTTTCAAAGCAATGTGGACAGCAGCATTGTCACGGCCACAGAAAATTTATAATCACCATCTATCAAAGGTGAGTATCACAGATTGTTAGTAAAGGTAAACTGTGAAACCCTGCGCTAGGTCTGCATATGCATAGAACATGCATTTGCCATGCTAAAGGGGAGATTTCAGTCCCTTTGAGAGCTCCACCTGCGCATCTGGTCAAATGAAGACATCATGTATGCAGTACACTGGGTACAGTGCTGCCTCATCCTGCATAACATAGTTATCCATTTTGAGGACATGCTTGGGAAGGAGATATCTACTGGTTGGGCACAAGCAGAAGCACGTGATATTGAGAGGGAACTAGAACCTGTGGTGGTAGAGGTGCCTGATGGAACACCAGAGCAACGTTTCTATGTGGAGTTGATGCAGGAGTTGTTTGTGGCACTGGGTATGAACATGGTTGTCAATCCTAGGAGGTGATAGTGATACATGGAATATATTTTCAACTCCTACTGTCTACAAGAGATGAGAAGGACAAACAAACACAGAAAAAAAAACACCTGGTCTGAATATGCTGAACACACACAAAACTAGCTGCCATTGGGGGATAATTCATTGGTTGAGGGGAAGTGGGGCAGCAGCAGTGGCAACAGGAGAAGCAGTGGGTAAAGTGATGGCAGCAGCAGACACAATGGGTGGGAGTGGGTGTAGTATTGCCACAGCTCAGCTAATCAAGAGCCGATTTCAGCTCCAACTAGCTTACCCATGATTTCGGTCATGCCTGGCCTCAAAGCCAATAACATCAGTGCAGCTCAGTTTGATTAATCATAAAAGTTGTCTTTCGGCTGATAATGTCAGCTAGTCGGCTCAAGCCAGTTTCAAGTCAATCAAAGTCAACTTTCATTGCTACAGGAGTCGTCATCTAGTACAGAAAATGTAAGAAAATTGTAATTCAACATTGTCCCCAAACACCCAAAGCTTTCCCAAGGAACTTATAGTATTACAAGTCGATCTGCTTTGAATGTGCTCGACAGTGAGCTCAGACCGGTATGCTGTCTTGACAAGGTCGCAAACTTTCATCAATATGTCAGATGTGGTAAAGGAACTAGAAACATGTACATACCCTTGTCTTAGCTTTGAAGTCGCTTCAGCCACTGGTGATGGTTGAACTGTTGTGGATGGTCATTTATAACTATGCATCACATGTGGAGTTGCAATTTTAGAAGTAAAAGGTGTCCTTGGCTTGCGTGCATCCAGCGGAAGAGGCAAGGGGCACATGTCAGTGAGATCTTGACAACCAACATCGGGAGGTGGAGGTGATGACAAGATGTTGTTTGTTGAGTTACAATGCATGGGCTCATGGAGACTGAGGTCATGCAAGATTGCAGATGAATTGGATGGCTTGGGATGAAGGAATGTGAACAGTAATTATAGGTAGTTGTAATCAGGCTCCTCAGAAAAGGAGAGTGTTCATGCATATGTGAGCAGGGTGGCAAGTTCTCGGGGCAATCTGCTACATAATTTCTCGACTGGTGTCTTCTGCTTGAGTTGGAGTATTGACAAAGACTGAGTAGCCGAGATCCAAGGAAGCAATCCACTTGATAAGTAAATGAGAAGGTATGCAAGAGACTTGACATCATTCCGACACCCTAGCTGTGCCCCCAGATGACTGTTGATCAAAGTAAATGCAGGAGTTCCAGTAAGGTGGTGGACACGGACAAAGGGAAGATGATTGTCGGTTGTCTGGTCACGATATTGTTTGATGATTCTGAAATCGACGACAAAAACTGTGTGTGCACTGTCACCAAGGCCCATGAGGATGTTTTGAGGTTTGATATCACCATGGATATAACCATGGGAGTATATGCATTGTAGATGAGAGACCTATCGAAATGCCCATAAGGAGGAGTTAGGATGGAGCAGGTTTGCTTTAATTACTTACAAGTTGCTCTGCAAGATAACCAATTGTAGGGATGTGGAAACTTCTGTGTGTGCAGATAAGCTGGTGTATCGAGGCGCCAAGGAGATCCATAACCAATCTATCATAACTAGCTTCCCTGCCAAACTAGTATGTGTGAGGTATTCCTTCACTGTGCTCAAGTTTCTTCAG
Organism: Xerocomellus dryophilus; assembly: GCA_038089495.1. NCBI lineage: Eukaryota > Fungi > Basidiomycota > Agaricomycetes > Boletales > Boletaceae > Xerocomellus > Xerocomellus dryophilus. Next base: position 14,982 of record JBBPKY010000139.1, read on the forward strand.
GATCCCATATTCACACTCCACAGAAGATTCTCCATCAAGAGAGAGTTCAAGCTTTATTGTATATGACTTGCGAGTAAATATGTTCACTGTTCTGTAGACGCTTGCTAAAAGGTATTTATTAGCTACCAGTATTACCTTGGGCCCCCTGGTCCTAGAACCCAGGTCCCAGGCTAGATCAATAAAATTTGAACAGAACATACCATAAGTCCCCGAACCAAGTTGCTCTTTTATTCTGAATCTTCCATCAACATGAACTGGGATGAGACTCTGAGGCCCAGGCCCAGGACTCTGATTCATCTTGGGAGTCACTGCCAGTACTACAGGAATTTGAATCAGTAGAGTTGGGCAGACTGTCGCAGATGGTAGGTCATCTAAATGTTGACACTGGGATTTGAATGTAGGTTGTTGTTCAGGTCAGAACGCATGCTGCAGTGCCAGTTGGCAGTGCGTCAGCATGCAACATGTGTCCTTTTCAGAAATTTTCATATATGCTAATTGGGTCCTTGCCCCTGAGATCCTTTGGACAAATACCACCCAATGCCATGACAATGTGACCCATCTGGATGATCTATCATAGGGAATGCAATGAACCCAACCCCCTTCTTTATCACAATCTGATGATTCTGACCTGGTCACCTGGACCAACTACTTCTTGAGAAGCGAACCTTGTCTGTGAACGTTCAATGGCCATGGGCACCCTTGACAGGCTTGACTACCTGGATCACAATTTGAGTTTCATGGCAACCCTCTGGTGAGTGACTGTAAGTGACCATGAGTCTGGTCCCTCTTAGTCTGAGCTCCGAGTTCCCCTGAATTGCCCAATAATGCAACCGCAGTACTTACTACTGCCTAATTAGCACTGGCCACTGGCTGCATGTGAGTTCTCACCTTGACAGGTTCTTCAATGTCTCCAGTGCTGTCTGTGTGTACCCCTCCAGGCCCTCCTCTCATTCCCTCAAACCCTGTTGATGAACCCACTAATGTTCATGCAGTCCCAATGGGTTTTCACATGAAGTCCATTCCACACTCATTGTTGACATTGAGTTTTCAGGCGGCTGCTATGTCAAGAAATGCTGTTACAGTCTTCCAGCAGACTTTAGAATCCCCACTGAGCAAGTCTTGAGGTGATTGTCATGCCCATCAGACTGAACCCCTCTCAGTATGTGCAAATAACACTGTTGCTGATTGTTCTGGGTTTAGAGAAAGCCTTGCATGGTGTGGACTTACTGCTACCATATCGCCACCACCATCTACAGACAACTCAAGCACATTGCCGAAAAGGTCTAGACCATCTGGTATGTGAAAATCATCAAGCTGTACCTTGGTTTATCAATTTTCTGATTGATTGCATAGCTGTCTTATCGGCAGCCAAGCAAGCTCTTCGTTCCCAACACAAGGAGTGTGAAGTAAGTCGGTTGGACTCGTTGGTCTAGTTATTTCTTATTTCTTACTATTTGTAGGTACTCTCAGGAATCTCATACAGCATCTTTGTCTTATTGACCCACTTTGTTGAGAACAACTCCATCAGGTTCTTATGGAAACCAAAGTAAGTCACAGTGATCTGTTGTATATGGATAGGATATGATTGAACATTAATATATTTGATTTTCCTAGGCTGACTTATCTCATGGAGGACGAGATGGTGATCGTCCAATGGCTGAGTCGCATCCATAATATGCCAATCGAAGAACTTGCAGTCTTATTTAGACAACATGAAAGTGCTTTGCATTTGCAATGTCTTCTGGTCTCTGCCAGTACCAACTACAAGATTGTTACAAAGACTATCAATGCAATACTGGATTTACTTGTCTCCATCAGTTCTATGAAAGCCAAACTGCTCAAGCATCTCCTCATCTTCGAATGTGCCTTTTCCCAATCTGCCAACCAGCTTTTCAAGAAAGTGAAAAGCCTACCTACCACTCTCTCTGATATTCATATGGTCTTCCTCCTCGTTTCACTCCCCTGTTGAAACCTCTAATGCATGGGAGAAGTGTGAGAGTGACCATTCCCCCCTTGACTTACTGCAGTTCCTCAAATTGTGTGAAGAGGAAGATCATGCACCGGAGTCACTGCTGGAAGAGTTCATGGGTCTGGTCACCATGGGTGGGCATGTTTGGTGCAACATTAGCCAGGTCAAGTATTATGTTTGGTTAAGGCAAGATGATGGCAAACTTGAAATCAACCCTGAATCAATCAAACAGACATAGTGGAGTGCTTATGGGGTATGTTCATCACTTTTTTTCCAGTTTCGTTTGACTCTATTGTTTGGCAGGAACTCCCAGGCTTGGATGACTCAGATATAAACCACATAATGGAGATCATGAATCAAGGTTTAGCTGCAATCAGGATGGCCATCATGGAGACCCATCAAAGTGTCTGTGAGCAGATCAAAATTCCCATTGATGCCAGTCTATTTGCCATGCTGATCATTCTCCCTCCCACCTGGAATCATTTTTGCACATTGCTCCTCGAAGCCAAGTCACACTGCGCCTTTGAGCACTACCAAACCTGATATCTGGATTCCTTTAGAGGTAAGAAGCATACTCTCTCTGATTCTGACTATAACCCATCTAGTCAGGAGGAGTTGTTGGAGCCCTCGGGCTCATCTGTTGTTCAAGATGACAGTTTGGTCAGTGTCACTGACCCTTGACAGAGTCAGCATATTGCAAATCAATGTGCATGGATCTCTTAATTCCATTCTGATTTTATTGTGTCTATAACCTGACTTGGTTGAACTTTATTCCTGCTGATTGTTTACATTGCTATGTAGCATGCGCTGTGTTTGTAGTATGTACTGGTAACCATAGTACACATTTTACCAGATTATTGAATTGTTACATGATGTTACTCACTGCTATAAGTCACTGCTCAGTGGCCAGCCTCTAGTACTAGGCTAGACTTTTACATCATTGATGCCTCGACTTGCCATAGGACTTGCCTTGACAAGGTTTAGTGCAGTGGCAACCCTGGATCTCCTTTTTTGTTACCTGTCCTCCAATCACAACTCTCAAATGGCCAGTGGTTGAGTCATCAAGTGATAATGTTGCACACTGCATTGCAGATAAGCCAGGCCAGTCATGCCTCAGCCATGCCAGGCTGTAGCACATGCCTTACATGTGTTTTTCAGGTTTGCAGCTTTCCATATTGCATAAAGTAAGTCACATCAGACTCCATCCTATGAGAAATCCTACCAATCCCAATGCCTCACTGTCAAGGGCAGCCCTCAGACACTGGCTCATCTGATCCTGCTGAGCAGCCTGAGCTTGCTCTCCATCCTCGTCATCTCCCTCGCCGCTTCATCCAATCAAATAATGAGGCTGAAGCCACTGCCACCAAAGCAACAGGTCCAGATGGTCCAGTGGCTTGTAACCCTCACCAACAATGCCCTCCAAATTCAGTTGAGTTGGAATACATTGATCCCAACACTTACTCTAACTTAGATGATGACAGTGAACCTGGTGAACCTCCCATTCCTCAAGCAAGGGCACCTTGCTGTGACAGTCGTGGCACTACTCAACTCACAGGGACCAGCACAGACATATTATTAGGTTCAACCAGTACTGCTGCTACCACATTTGACCCACTTGAGTCATTACAGTTGGCAGAATGAGCCCAGGATGTCCATTATTTCTTTGAAAAGTGCAAAGGCGAAATGTCGACATGTATCCCTTGCAGGTATGTAATCAAACATGAATCACATATACACAATGATAGTTAACAGTCACACACTGCAGAGATTTGAAGAGTTCTGACCCAGAAAATTTCCTGAATCATAATTTTGTCTACAGGTTTACAATCATGCACTCTGGCCTTCGATCCCATATCAAGAAATTCCATCTACTTCTATAACTTGAATTAGCTGAGAAGCACAGCTGGCCGATTTACATCAAGGCTGTGACCAGTGTGTTTAGTATGGGCTATACATTCAAGACTCTACAGGAAGCCCTCAAACAACCTGATGTCACCATTTGTAAACTACCACCACCTCCTGTTTCCTTGCTGGATGATGTCCGTTCCCAGCACCTGAGCACAGGGCCATCCCTAGCAGATGGCCTACCGGAGTTTTCACCCTCAGCCCTTGCACATTTTCTTGTCAGATTCATTGTCACCGATGATCAGGTACTCAATTTGAATTTGTCTAATACCTGCGATGTACTGAGTCTATTGATGTTCTTTCTAGTCTATCAACATCATTGAATGCCCTGAATTCAGACAGCTCCTCCTTTTACTGTGACCTGCACTCTGAGACTCTGTTAGAGACCATACAACTCCTAGGCGGAACTCCGGAACTCCGGAGTTTCTCAGACTTGAGGGATGTTGGCTTCAGCGTATGTGCTGTGCCCTTGCTGACGTTTGGTCCCAGATTTCAGAATAAGTCAGAGTGGAGTGGAGATCAAGATGAGAGAGAAGGAATTATGCTCAAGTTGATAATCAAGCTGAGTGACTAGTACTGATGATACAGTTTATATACTATGTATATGTACTGCGGAGTCCGGATGTGGAGCAGTGCTCTGGAGGTACGGAAGCACCGAACTGTGGAACTGTCATGGGGAATACTAATGAGTGAGCAGTGAGTACGAAAGGAGACTAAGTAAGAAACAGATATGGAGAGACAAAAGTAGAAGCATAGCCAACTCTGATGAACTCCGGAGTTGTAGCAATGGTCCGGAGATGGTCCAGAGGACCAGAGTTGGACGAATGCACAGATATGACAGACTCCAATATCCCTTGAAGAACAAAAATGCGGGAGCTCATGTTGGAACTATGGCGAGAACATTTCTTGCAGTTGAAAGGTGATCTTGTGGTAAGGATCTCTGATCTTACAATTTCTGAATGTCTCTCAACGTTGGTTTCTAGAATTCGGAGGGTTGTATCTCATGCATGGCAGATATCTGGTCAGATAAGATGCTTAGACCATTTCTGGCTATCACCATTTATTGGATTGGCAAAGCACCTTGCAGCATGACACTTCAACTTCAGGCTGCTCTGATCACCTTCCATCACATTCCTGGAAGTCATACTGGCAACTACATAGCTGAGAAGTTATTTGAACTCTTTGACTGAGCAAACATAACTGACAACATGAGTGGCTTCAAAACCTGACTGGAACCATCTGGTGACTGAGGATTCACATTAGATTGGACATGTCACGCTCAATGGCACAGCCAATAACAATGCTGTGATGAGAAAACTTTCTGAACTCCTTTGATCTTGTGGTATACAGTTCCCCACCACCAAGGAGTGATGAATCATGTGCCTCCTGCATATTCTCAACACATGTTCAAGACATGTCACAGAACAGTATCACAAAACCAAATTGATCAGTCCGATAACTCAATCAACAAGGACATCTATGTTGAAGCTCTACAACAAGACCCTATCAACTGTGCCCAATGAGTTGTAAAATCCATCCACACATCAAGTCTTCGCTGGGAAGCATTCATACATACTATCCAAAATGGCAATGTGATGCAGCTATGGGTCAACAAGAACAGGGAACATGTTGATGTCCTAGAGCATGAGCTCTTATGTGATGTTTGATTGCACTGGGACTCCATTTACACCATGATCAACTGCATGCAGGAATTGCAATCAGTACATGAACTTTACAAGAACAGCTGCACAAACTTACACATTACAGTTTACTTTCATAGGCTATCGGCCATTTCTTCAACTTACCAACCCAGCGTGACATTGCCGCCTTCAAGATCCAAGAGATAGAATGGTTTATCCTGCAAGATATGGAACTCATTCTCGAGGTATGCATGTCTTCATATGATGTCAACAGTCAACCTTCTGAGCAACAACTAATATACTTTTCTTGTTTAGATCCCCACCTTTCTCAAGACATGATTTCATTGGAAAGTATACTGATGCTTGATGCTGTCATCCCTTTCTTTGAACTGTTCATCAGTTAATGGGAATTATTGGCTGAGAAAATTCTGCGTTGTGAACCCTTCATTTGTCCTGGCTTAGAATACGCTAATGAATACTACGGCTGCCTCCACAAAACTGATTCACACCTCATTTCCATGTGTACGTGATTTCTTATCCAGGACCAATAATACTCATCTATACCCATCAGTTGTGAACCCTAATATTCGTCTCTCACATGTCATGAACAATTGGTTGACCGAACGACAAGCCACACCAAAGAGAGTTGTGTTACAATTGGTGTATATACACTCACTTGAGGTATTCCAAACATCATTCTATTTTCTACAGATGGAAGAGTATAAAACCAATTTCCCCATCCAAACCATGACTGCAGTTGCGGATTCGCAAAACATCAGACCACGAAACCATTGCTTGCTTGCAGAGAAGTTTGGAATCACTTCATCTAGTGATTCCAGTGCACATACTGGTGCTATCACCCCATCACTGGTTGCTGCCGAGGAAGAACTGAACATGTATCTTGGAGTTCAAATCCAAGCAAATACTGATCTGGTTGCCTTCTGGCAGGTATGTCTTCATTGTTGTGGAACCATAAATCCAGCTCTACATACAATACTACATCTGCTCTCATTTAGCTCTTATGATCCACCTACCCAACTCTGTTTCGCATCGCCATGGATTACCTTCCAATTCAGGCCTCCTCGGTGCCATCTGAGAGTCTCTTCTCATCCAGGTCAGAGACAATAACAAAGTGGCACAACCATCTTTGCCCAACAATGATGGAAGTGCTGCAGATGATGAAATTCTTCCTCAAGAAACAAAGGCTTGGTGGACTGGACTTCACAAAGGGTTGGATTACATCAGAGCAAGAAATGGTACAAGAGGACTGCACTGATGAAGATCTCCTTGTGAAAATCATTGATAGGAACCTGGCTTCCAACCACCAGCATAATGAGCTGATGGATGAGATTATGGTACTTGTTGCAGAACAGGAGGAGGGACTTGGATTTGAGGACCACATGTAATGTCTTTGCTCTTTACACAGGTACTGCCAATTTAAATACATATTACATCATTGGGATGATGCAACTCATCCTAAACTAACTAGGTGCAAGTTGGCCTTCTTACTGTATGTGCTCTGTCACCATCTCCAGCTTATTTCTGGCAAGTTGGTGAGTCGTGGCTTCAGTAACCGAAGCCATGGCTCATGAGCTGTGTGAGAAAGGGGGGCTTGGCTCTCTACACTGCTTGGTTAACTGACATCGGCTAACAGCTCTGAGCTGGCAGCAAGCTGAAATCATGGCAACACTAGTGGGTGGTCCTTCTCCTAGACAGGAGGGACAGAGGGAGATTCTCGATCTTTTGTTATGTGAAGCATACTTGAAGAGGTCGAGCTTATAAGTCGTCTCGACAGAGGTACTCATGGAGAGACACAACATCATCAAGACGAGTTCAAGGTCAAGAACTAGGACTTAGGTCGAAGAGACTTAAGCAGACGGCTTAAGGATTCAGGGAGTACACTAGATTGTGCAGATTGAGAATGAAAAGATACTATACATGGCAGCAGCATACTTATACCAAGGGATGCATAAGTGTAGAACTCCATGGCACAAAATAGAAAGTATGAGTCAGCAGGAACACATAGATGGTGCAATAGAACCGTCTAGAACATAGAAGCTGTCCATGAGATAAGGCAAAGATAAGTGTGTTCCCCTTCCAGTAAGAGACAAGAGGAACAGTGTGGGATTATCATAGAAGCAAGAGAGAGATGGCTTCACCATTGAAGAAACACAGACAATGGATCCAGTGTAAAGAAAACATACTTGGACCAGAGAGAACGTGACAATGAAAGTAAAACAAGTACATATGTGAACATAGGAGGGAAATTGTAACAGTACCCTTGCACATGCAGTTATGTTGACTGCCATTTCAGACCAGATTGTAAACAATTGACCCATCCTAATAGTTGATCTACAGAGGTAAAGCTAGGCTTGTGGTATTCAGTAAACTAAGTTTTGAGTCAGTCACAGTTTGCATCACAAGTAGCATCATGTATTACCCAAGGCAACAAAAGAAATTTAGTGATCTGGCTCTTTGTCAGGTTTTTGACCAGGAATTTTCCCAACAACCATTCAGCATGAGACAAGAATGGGTAATAGACGTTTCTCCTTCTCTCTTCCTCAAATGAGTGGTGTTCCATCTTCTAAAAGCTGTTTTCCTCAGTCCTGAACAGATAACCAGATCACTCATGATATCTGCCATACCGGCTGCTGGAAGGAGTTCCTGTATCCTAACTGTGTCATGAGGGTCTATTACTGAAGGAATTCTGCAAATTTGAAGGCCAACAAGAATTACTCAAATTGAGGTGCTCCATTAGTGTGCCAGGTGTTGCAAAAGATGTATTGCAAGAAGGATTCAGACATAAATACCTAGATAAAGTTGTTTGCAAGTTTCTTAACATGGATAAGAATACAGTACTCACCAGCCTTCATACAGCAGAACTTCAGTTATGGGTGCAGTTTCTGCAGGGTGTGTTATTTGAGAATCCATACAGAGAGGACTTAGAGCATACAGAATCTCTAAGTCTTTCAAACTCCAGCAGGAAGAGCACAACTGCAATGGATGCTGCTGACAGGTGAGCCCAACAAGACCAGCTTTTTGTACTCTAATGTCAAGCCCAACTCCATCATCTCCTCCCCCCCCTTCCTCATGGGAGAGACAGGGTTCTTCTGGCTTAGAGACCCACACCAACCGAACATCTAATAGGGCTAGGTTCTGCTCCCCCCATCCTATTCATTCCAAATCAACCTCTAGATTTTATAAGCCTTATCGCAGCTCCCCCGTGTTGAGGGCCATGGAAGCGAGATTCACCAGGAGATCTTTAGGAGGTTCATCTGATGATGGCCTCGACATTTCAGACATTGAAAAGGCAAGTCAATGGCTGCTTTTTTGGCTTGTATGTAGTCACTCATTCTTATATAAGGGGAGGCCACTTTTTTATCTCTGGTCTTCAATCTTTGTGTGATGCAGCTCTCCAAAAAGTCACTTTAATGAAACATGCTGACCACGAAACAAAGTGCCACAGGGCATTAGCATTAGCATGGAAGGTCAAGTTGGTCAAGGACAGGCTCAACTTCATTCAGATGATGCATGCCAATGATATAGCTGCTGTTAAGGAATCTCTCATTGAAAATGAAAGTAATTCACCCCCCTCTACTATGCCATCTATTTCTGATCTGGAAGATATGAAGGGGTTTGTTCAAGAAGCCAATCTTAAGGATATAGCATTGTTGGAAAAGGCTGAGATGCATCTAGATCAAGTGGAAACCACTGTTGCCAACCATCACTGGGTCAAACAGCAACATGAACAGGGGGGGCCATAATATATGATCTGACCAATTTGAAAGATGGTATTCAGGTCTATGATGAATTTAAAGGTGAGTGTGCAGCATTGCATGGTAAGCTTTTTTTTCTTGATCTGATCAATACATGCACTTATGAGCACAGTTTAAGGACAATTATTCTTGCTATTTTATTTCTTGACTCTCATGTACTTGTACACATCGTGTTGTTTGATTATGATATCAATATCTTGATTCTTTCCTTTTCAGACTTGGGACTAGAATGTTCTGTGGTTTGAGGTCAGCAAGCAGCCATCCAACATGCAGCCACCATCCAACATGCAGTCATCCCATAAATCTTTCTTCCTATGTTGCAATCAAGTACCCATGGTGTGAGGGGCCAAGGTAGACAATGTGGTGCATTTACAGGACCTGTAAGTGCTCACAAATGTTTGATAGATTGTTCACTGATATGCCTAGAATTACCACACAGACAATGGATTCAACCCATTGGGTGGGGTGATCAACCCTCAGCTCACAAATGCCTTTGAGCAACCCCTTCCATATATAGTCTACAGGTCAATGCCACACCACATAATGCCTGAAATCTCCACAACAACCCAGCAGCCCCAGTTCAACCATATCGGACATGATCTACAGCAGCCTTGTCGCCTTGATTTACAGTAGCCCCAAACAAGCCCATCCCAGCGACGTCCCCCCCTGCAGTCACACTGGCACCCGCCACATCCTGGCTGCAAGCACATCTAGCACTAGCACCAGACAACTATAGGAATGCCATACAACAATCCTCTTCTCCACCATCAGGCACTTTTCCTACCCACACCCCCAAGCCAGTTGACAGTTTCCTGGCAACCCACCTATGTCACAGCACATACCTTTTCGACAACATGGACAAAGTTGCGGCCAATCAGTGGGATGAGCTCATCCCAGAACCAAAACTACTCCTCTGTATATTTGATGTTAATGCCAACAAGGCAACACAGAAGATCATGCAAACAACAGTGTACAATGTATGCAAAGCAATATCCAGCATCACCTATGAGCTCCAGGACCTATCCACGATCAAGATAGCCCCACCTACCTGTGCACATGATGCACAAGCAGCCCCAATTGCCTTCCTCCTCCATGGCCTATTCTCTACCCTCAGAATAACCTTACTGAACACGAAAGTATGGGCTACCATGAATGTCACTTTCAAGATTTTCCCTTTTGAACCAGCCTTTCCCACCTTTCTATTCACCCTTGCTGGCTTCATTGATGCTGGACCCAAGGAAGCCTACAACATTGTCCAACACATGTGGAATGCTGACTGAGTCTATGACCAATATGTTGGACACATGGTTAAAGACCTAAGTTTCCTGACTGAAGCCACAGTTGATGAGCAAACTCAGTGGCTAGCTGCATCCTTCCACAGAATGTTAAACAGTCTTGAAGTAAAATACCTTGAAGTCAACCTTCCCAGAGGCATCCCTGCTTCATGCTTCAATATATTTGTGGTAATCCTGATGAAAGCCCCTCAAACTTGGCACAAAATCTGTGGCCTCCTTGAGGACATCACCTATGTGGCCCCGCTCCATGGCACAGCAGTTTGCACCCTAGCATGCCCATGCTCCCTCTTCCACTGTGTCACACACCCACATGGTCTCTGCCCCTTCCCAAATATCGACCACTGGTGTGGCCCACAAACAAATCTACCTCTCCTCTCCCTGCTCTGGCCCAACAGCATGCTTACAAGCAGCGCTGAGGCAAGGCTAGTGGACGTAAATAAAGGACCCAGCTCACATACTGCTCATACACTAATAACAACCAGTCACTAGCCCCCCCCAACCTACACCATCCTTAGATACCCATGGATACACAGTAAACACCATAAATCATAGCACCACTTATTTCCTTGCTGTCACCTAGCATACCATCATTGCTGCAATGCATAATGTTGTTTCTAACCTGTAACATAATGTACAAAGTGAGGCCATGCAGACAACCCCAAACAGAGGCACTACAATCATAAACAATGATGGTGATGGGCCCCACCATCATCACAACACTCCATCTGCCCACCCACATTTACTGACCATACACAGGACAGGAAAGTGGGCAGCGCCCACCCACAACAGTGGCCTATTTAGGCCATGGACTTCCATGCCATTAAGGCAAAGTGTTTTGGAAACAGTTAGTAAGCAATCTGTGTCACCCCAACTGTATACACTCACATCAATCCCCTACAAGAAACTGGGAATGTCCTCCTCCCCCATTTAGCAATTGGGTGATGGGAGTGAGTAGAGTCAATCACCACACCTTTTCAGACATCCATCTCATCTTCATACAGTCAAGTTCAAGGTCATGGTTTGAGCCTTCCTGAGGCCAGAAGGGAGGTCCAAAGAGCCACTGGGGACCCCCCTGTAGATGGCTGAGGGGCGACGGTAGGTGGAGTTGCCTCAGCAACATCAGGAACACCACCCAATGACATAAACAACCTAGAAACCCAACCCATAGAACATCCACAATCAAACCACAAACAATCACAAGCCAACGTACTTATAGCCACCCTTAACATTAATGACCGATCTCATTCAAGCACGACCTCATGAAATCAAATCTCTAAATGGACTGACGTTCATGGTTTAATGCGACAAAAACAAATAAGTATCCTTTGCCTTCAAGAGACACACCTAGACGACCACCACCTAACAGATATAGACCAATTATTTAGTGAATGAATAACACGTTCACCCCTATATAAACCCGAATAACCTGAGTGCATCTGCAGGCATTTCCTTTGTTATAAACAAAGAATAACTATGCCCGGATCAAACACAAGCAACCGAACTACTACCAGGATGAGCAAGCCTCCTCTGTATAAAATGGACAGGTAACTCCAACCTGAATATACTAAATGTCTATGCCCCGAATGCCCCACAGGAACACCCCCTCTTCTGGTTGGAAATACAACAAAAACTTAATGACCTACAAATTGAGAACATTAATATAATACTTGGAGATTTCAATATCATAGAGGACCTCTTCAACAGAGTCCCAGCCCACCATGATGACTATGCCACAGTTGAAGTGCTGTGAAACTTCAGAGAATTGTTTAACACACACAATGCATGGCGTCATGACCACCCCAATACTAGGGCTTTTACTTTCACAAGTAACATACATTCTACCTCACAACTAGACAGAATATATGTACAATGACACCTTACCCATACCCTATCAAACTGGGAAATAACAGACATGATCATACTGTCTGATCACAAAATGGTCCTAACCCACCTAAGCCCCCCAGACCTCCCATATATTGGCGAAGGCAAATGGACAATGCCCTTGGCACTACTCTCCGACACCAAACTGATAGATAAAATCATTGAAACAGGAATAGAACTACAACACAACCTTGCATCCACAATACCACACACTGATATTAGCCCACAACAAAAATGGACAACATATAAACAACAAATAACAACCATGATTAAGAGATCAGCCAGGAAAAAAATGGCAAAAATGAACAATAAAGTAAATGCCCTACAAAGGGACATGCAGAGCATCAAACAACATGATAACCTAGACACGAACAACAAACTATGCACATATCTTGACCAACACCTGGAGCAGAAGGTGAACAGAACCAAATGTACAAAAGCACAAGCACATTGGTTTGAAAAAGGAGAAAAGATAAATAGGTACTGGACTAAAATACACAATCCCTGAAAGCCTAGGAATATTATACATGCTTTACATGACCCCATGACTAATAAGATAACAACAAAATCATTGGATATGACATAAATAGTGTGCAAATACCACAACAATCTACAGATGAAAGACCTCCTGAACTACAATCACCCTGAAAGACAAGAAGTGCAAACAAAAGTGCTCCAAAAAATATCTGAAACACAAAAATTCCACACCCCAGATGCTGATATCAATCTAATAATGAAAGACCAAGTTGTAGATGCTCTGCATGCATTGAAAAACAGCATGGCTACTGGCCTGGACGGCCTCCCATATGAGCTCTGGAAACTACTGCACAACAAACATAACCAACCAAACAAACAAAGTAAACAATCCTTTGACATCACCCAATGCATGACATGGGTGTACAACAACATCCAAACCATCAGAACACTCAAGGAAGCAAATTTCTCAGCTGGATGGATGTGTCCCCTTTACAAAAAGAAAGATTGGACAAAAATCAAAAACTACCATCCAATAACACTCCTAAATATGGACTACAAGATAATGACAAAAACCCTAGTGTCACAGTTAGCCACCCATGCTTGCCTGCTACTCCATCAAGATCAATCAGGTGTCATTTCCACACGATCAATCTTCAACCTGATTAGACTAGCTGAGACTATGTGCACATATGTGGACTATATGTATGGAAGAAAATGGAGCAATTGTGGCTCTAGACCAAGAAAAAGCCTATGATAAAATAGACCATAAGTATATGCTAGCCACACTAAAAGAATTCCATATACCAGACATATTCATAAACACAGTTGCTACTTTATACCAACATGTGAAAACACGAATCATTATAAACGGTGTATGTAGTGATGTATACCTAGTTACAAGAGGAGTCTGACAAGGAGACCCCCTCTCCTGCCTCCTTTTTGACCTTGCAATTGAACCACTTGCTGTTTACAACCGGAATGCACCCAACCTCATAGGTGTTAAGAATGGGACACTCTGGAGTTATGCTGATCAGATGGAACTTGGCTTTATCATGTGTGGTGTACCCTTGTCAAGTCCAGTCCTGGATTTCGGAGGATGTCAGAGATGTAAAGGTGTCTCTAGTACTGAGAAGTACCTTAGACTAGGAAGAGTTGGAAGAGAACCTTCAAGGTTCAAATCAGAGGACAAGGAGTGGGAACTAAGTTAATATTTGAACTAAGGAGTATAGACTTGGAGTACAGGGTTTATATATGAAGTGTGGAACAGCATTAGTAACAGAGATTGTAAGGAATTGGTAAGTGAAATGGAGATGGGAAAAAGTAGGCCGGAGCTGTGCTCTAAGCAAGACATAGGTTTGGAGGTAGCTAAGTGGCAGGACTATTGCATATGGAAAACAAGAGGTAATGTAACAAGGATAAAAGTAAAGGTAAGAATCTACTAAGTCATGTCCGGAGTTCCGAAGGTACATCCTGAGTGAGAACACACCAGAGTTCAAGAGTGTGGGAGCAGAGATGGGTCTGGAGGACCAGAGTTGAGCTACAAGAATTCCAGGATATGACAGTAGGCTACAGCATCCCGAACATGAACACAACAATAAAAGTCAACCTCTATGCTGACGACATTACAGTATACCTATCAGACATTGACCAATACGTAGACCTCAAAAAATTTCTAAAAACATAGTGCATAGCATCTGGAGCCAAGTTCAATCTAGAAAAAACAGAAATAATACCCATCGGTAATGAGATACACAGACAATGAATGATCCACTCAAGATAGATACATCCAGAGGACCCCCCCCTCCCCCCAAAATCTGGATCGCAAAAGATGGCCATCCTACCCATATCCTAGGTGCATGGATTGGAAACAAAGTAGAGGATGCTCAGCCATGGACCCCCATACTTGACAAAATGAAGGAAAGGCTTAACCATTGGGAATGCTGTAAAACACTAAAGGTGACTGTGTGGGTAAGTCAACCTAAAGGTGTAGGAGAATCTGCAGGTGAAATGTGCTCGTCCCCAAAGAGGGTCAGAGATGGTAAGTGAAGTCCCAGGCCAAGGAATGCAAGGAGAAAGGAGATACTAATGGTCTGACACTAGTCTGGACTGCAGGAAAGTAGACTGGACAATGTCCAGAGTGTTGGGAGTATGAAGGAGAAGTGGAGAGGTGGTCGACAAGTTCTGTGGTGAACTTGGACGTGCAGAAAGTCAGTTGGTAGTCGGTAGAATGATTGGGAGTAGCTCAAAAGGTCAAAAGATCCATTCAAAATGCGAGGTACAAATTCTTTATAGTCCAGGAATTGCCCAGGACTGTGTAGTTACTGTGAATAAGGTTTGGAGAACTATAAAAATGAATCTGAAACATTAAAAAACAACAGGAATGTCAAAACAGGTGATTCTAGAGGAGGTACCATTAGTCCGACTGGACTAATGCAAGTCCAGACCTTGTTAAGACTGGAACAACTCCGATTGAACTCTGAGAACTCCAGAGTTAGTGCGATCGGGACTTGGTGTCACCATATGTAGTGCGCCCTTGTTGTAGGTCCTGTTCCAGATTTAGGACAGAGATACTGAGGAGGTCCAAGGATTGTAAGGCTTAGTGACAAGCTAACCCCATGAGTGGACTGGAGGGAAAGTCATTAAGACTTCTGGAGGGTAGGAGTTGAGTCTAAGATGATATTCGAACTAAAGTAACTAGTCCTGAGTGTACAGTTTATATACTATATAGAAGGACTGCAGAGTCTGGATTCAGAGCAGTGTTCGGAAGGTACAAAAGCACCGAACTACGGAACTGTCACAGGCAATACTAAACAGTGACAGCACTTAGTACCGAAGGAGTATAAGTCAGGAACAAGAATGAAGAGACGAATGTAGAAACATAGCCAACTCCGAAGTGGTCTGGAGTTGCAGCACCAAACCAGAGTTGGACTTGGAGAAATCTACAGATATGACAGTATCCCCCTATTAGGCCTGAACCCCTGAAGGCCATAGTGAGGAAACAATATGGAGAAGGAAATCAGAGTTTAGAAAATCTGGAGTACTCCGACCTGGTATAAAAACCTTCACATCCAGACGTCACTCCTTATACCTTTACCACCACCATGTCCAACGTCACTGACATCAAAAACTGGTCTGACACCCACCTCGCTGAGAACAAGAATGATGACAATGGCCTCAGTGCCGCCAAATTCAATGAGCAGAGGAGGCATATGAAAGTATGGAGGAAGGAAGAAGAGTGGAGAAAGGCAGAGGCGAGGAGGAAAGCAGAGGAGGAGGCAAAGAGAAGGGTGGAGGAGCAGTGGAGGGCAGAGGAGAAGGTGGCCAAGGAAGCGGCGAAGCAGTGGGTGAGTGAACACTCACATCACTTTAGTATGGGCTAACCCAAACAGGTCAACCAAGTCCAAACAGAGCAGAGCTCCGAAGGGAAGGGGAAAGGAGTGGCATGCACCCTGTGTGTGCAACTTGGGACTGTGTGCATACTCAGGACTGGGAGCAAGGCCACAGCATGCATGGGGTGCCAAGCAGCAAGGCTGAAGTGCAAGGTCCCCAGGGTGACGACAGAGAAGAAGCTGCAAAAGAAGAAGCAAGCAGTGGAGGAGTCACCAAAAGGCAAGGAGAAGAAGAAGGCAAGGTCCGAGCAGAGGGGGTCCAAAGCAGATGATTGAGCAGATGGTGGTTGCAGGGGACTTAATCCCCCTCATTAAGAAGACATGGACCCTCACATACCAGTTCCTCCACCAGTGGGACTGCCAAAATGACCTGCTCACACAGCTAGTTGAGCTCCAGTCAATCCAGGTGTAGGGAGTGGGGTCAGAGAGTGAGTTGAAGGAGGAGAATACGGAGTGGGAGAAGGAGCTGGAGGAGCTGGAGAAGGAGAAGGACAAGGAGTTGGTAGTCTGGGCAGAGGTGGAAGCAGAGGATGCAATGGGGTCAGGGTCAGAGTTGGAGGAGTCCAACTCTTTGTAGTAGAAATATATTTTGTTTTTTTCCACTGTCAAAGCTCAGAGTGAGGACCAGACTTGTCTGAATATTGGAGGTGAAATGCCTCAACAAGTTCAGAGGCATGTCTGAGCTTTGTGGCTAAGAGCCAAGATGTCTCATCATCTGTTCCTTCATATCCAGACCAGCGCACTAGATAAAGCAATTTGCAATTTCTTCATCGCCAATCTACCTTGGAGTGCAGGATCTCAGAGATCTCGAACTCTGGCTCTCCATCTACTTTGACTGGAGGTGAAGGAGCTTGTACCCTACTTGGAATAATGTTGGGTATGGAGGGTTCTAACTGTGACACATGAAAAATGGGGTGAACAGATTTCAACAAGTCAGGGAGTCAGAGCGTGAAGGAGCATGAGCCTGCCTGAGCAATAACAATATAGGGACCTAGATTTTTCTCGGAGAGTTTTTTAGAAGGCCTAGTAGACCAGAAGTACTTAGCCTTGACAAAAGCCTGGTCACTGACTTTGAAGTCCAGTGCCAGAGATCATCGAGCATCAGTGGGTCCTTGGTATCATTCTTGGGCATGGGCCATCTTCTCTTGGAGGAATTGGTGGAGAGAGTTGAGGCCAACAGAGTACTCTTGGGCTCAAGCAGAGGAAAGATCTCACTCCAGATGAACTGTGATATTGGGATGGTAACCTTTATTAGTGAAGAATGGTGACACTCCAGTAGTAGCACTTGGAGCATTATTGTATGAGAACTCAGCAAGTGGCAAGAGTTCCGACCAATTATCTTGCTGATAGTTACAGTAGATCCAGAGGTATTGCTTGAGGGTCTGGTGGATCTGCTCGGTTTGACTGTCACCTTCCGGATGATATCTGGAGGTGAAATGAAGTCAGATATTGAGGGCCTTATTGAGGGAGCAGAAAGAAATGAAAGACAAACTCTGTGCCTCTATCAGAGGTGATGTGGGAGGGAACTTCATGCTTAGAGAACATACAGAGAAGGAATAGCTTTGCAAGCTCCAGAGATGTGATCGTGTCATGAGTAGGGATGAATACGCACTGTTTAGACAGGCAGTCAATGACAACAAGGATAGAGGTATACCTGGAGGATGGAGGGAGCTGTTCAATGAAATCCATAGATATGGAATTCCATGGTTTCTCAGGAATAGGGAGCTGTTTGAGGAGATCATAAGGCTTATGCCTCAAAACCTTAGCGCAGGCACAGGAGGTGCAAGAGGACACATAATCCTTCATATAAGTACAAAGTCCTGGCCAGGTGTATTCACAGCGGATAAGTTCCAAGGTCCAATTCTGTCCGAAGTGTCCAGAGAGGGGATGATCATGCTTATATCAGAGGACTCAGAGTCGGAGATCATTGGAGTCTGGCACATACTGTAGATATGATCATCGAGACGGAGGAAACTGTCAGTGTCAATGGACCAATGAGAGTCAGGGGGTTTGGAGGTGGACAGATGGATAGCAGCCAAAGGATCAAAGGAAAGTGCAGAGAGGATGTTGTTATGGAGGTGCTCGATATCAAACAGGACACTTGCCCAGAGCACTGGAGTGACAAGGTAAGTGGCTCGGAGGGATGCAGTGAGCTGTTCCTGTGTAAAGAACTGGAGTCTACTAATGCAGAGATGGAGGAAATGTCATAGGAGTTCAAGGTGACAGAGGAGATGAGGGACTGAGGATCTAAGAGAGCGGACGTGTTGAGATGAAGCTCCTTTGGGGCATGAGCAGGATCAATGCAACCTCCTGATCGTGTGGAGTGAGGGAGGTCACAGACTATTTTTTTGCCTCCATAGAGACCTCTGGTTTGGCTTCCGGAGTTGTCATAGCTATATGACCCTTGGATGCCTGAGAAGTTGACTTCAGACAGTCTTTAGCAATGTGCCCTGTGAGTCCGCAGAACATACAGAGCTTGTTATCAAAGCAGTGCTTGTGCTCCACTGTTGTAAGCTTACCATCCTTCCCCAACTTAGAGATAAGGTCGTGTTTGGCATCAGAGGTAGTGGAGGTGGGCAGAGCCTTCCCTTTGGACTCCTTAGAGTCTTTTGGGGTTGCGGCTGGAGTAGATGCAGAGGTAGGTGATTTGTCAGAGGGATTGGTAGAAGCTTTCGCCTGACAGCTAACCTCAGACTTGCGCTCCCAGTAGCATGCATCTATAGCCTGGGCGAGTTGTCAGAGGTCAGAGAGGGTGAAAGGTTTACCAACACAGGAGATCTCATCTTTGATCTGAACGAGGAGACCATGATAGAAATAATGCCATAGGGCACCTTCTTCATATTCCTGGATCTGCAAAGCAATCTAATTGAATTCCACAATGTACTTCATAATCTGCTGGCCATCCTTCATAGTGAGGTGGTCCAACTGATGTTCTGTATCTCCAACGGGATTGTGTGGACCGAAGTTAGTCTGGAATTCGACAACAAACTGCTGATAGTTGTCCATCCAAAGAGAATGAAGTGCCGGAGCTGCTACAAGAAGGAGGTCTGGCTCAAACCACTCTAGGGCCATGCCCTTTAGGTATGACTGTGTGAAGGTAATCTTAGCATGGTCAGTACAAAAAGCCTTGGGGTGGTTGAAAGTTAAGTTTGCATTGCACTAAAAAAACCTGGAGTTTTTGGGGATCAGTCCTGTCAAACTGGTCGGGCTCTTGGACTTTAGTGTGGGAGGTAGATTCGGAGAGAGGGCGACAAGAGGAATGAGCAAGGCTCTGGATGGCATTTGCCAACTATGTAAGAGCATCCAAAGGGACATGCTCAACCTTAGATTCATCGTCGGAGTCAGGGTCAGGAGCAAAGAGGTCGTCCTCAGGGAAGTCCAGGTCATTGTCCTCAGAGGGTGGACCTGGGGAGTTGCCCCCAGGGAACTCCAGACCTCCTTGGATGTTGTCATGGACAGCAGTACCACCAAAGAGATGGTCTGATGCATCAGTGTCATCACTGTCAGGGATGAAAATGCATGCGCCCAGAGTTAGGAACTCCGTGGGGAAATGCACATTAGATATGGAGGGGGTGGTACATTGAGCAGAAAAGCTCTGGAATTTTTTGACAAGTTCAGGGCCTCACCAATTACTATCAAAAACACTAAGAGGGTTATCTCTTGGAGATGAGGGTGGATTTGTGCCTAAGGCACAGGTCTGAGATCTGGTGGTTCTAGTAGCCATAAGATAACGGGAACAAAGACAAGTAGGAGTTCAAATATACTGTTAAGACTGGAACAACTCCAATTGAACTCTGAGAACTCTGGAGTTAGTGGGGTTGGGACTTGGCTTCATTGTATGTAGTGCACCCTTGTCATAGGTCCTGTCCCAGATTTAGGACAGAGATACCAAGGAGGTCCAAGGGTTGTAAGGCTTAGTGACAAGCTAACCCCATGAGTGGACTGGAGGAAAAGTCATCAAGACTTCTGGAGGGTAGGAGTTGAGTCTAAGATGATATTCGAACTAATGTAACTAGTCCTGAGTGTACAGTTTATATACTATATAGAAGGACTGCAGAGTCCAGATTTGGAGCAGTGTTCTGGAGGTACGAAAGTACTGAACTATGGAACTGTCACGGGCAATACTAAACAGCAACAGCACTTAGTACTGAAGAAGTATAAGTCAGGAACAAGAATGGAGAGACGAATGTAGAAACATAGCTAACTCCAAAGTGGTCTGGAGTTGCAGCACCAAACTGGAGTTGGACTGGAGGACCAGACTTGGACTTGGAGAAATCTATGGATATGACAGATCTCTGGACTCCAAACTACAGGTGAATGGGCTTAGAGTGGACCTGTTATGATTTCTTTTTCCTTTTGTCATCGAAGTTCTTTCCCTCACGTTCCAGAACCTTCTCCCCGTTCCTGTGGAACGCCCTCTGCCTAAACGCAGCTTCCCTTTTACACGCTGCGCATGGTTACTGTTATTCCATTCCCTTTTGCCTCTTATGGACGTCTATTCCTGTTCATGCGCAGCCCTTGCGCAGCCTCATCCTTCTATCGCACGACTTGAGCATTTCCCTTTATATCCGTCTTAGACCTGTCTCTAGGAACACTGCTTGGTCCGTGCGCCGCGTCTCCACTATTTAAGTAGACGATACTTCACATGTATTTCTCTAACTTCGACCTGCTCAATACTACCTTGAAGCAGTCCTCCGGATTTCTCTAAGTCTCTGCCTTACTTCTGAGTAGGCGCTCTTGTTCTTACCGCGTTCACTACTGAGCCCCAGTAGCTCCCTTGGTCTGTGGAAGTCCCAGACATCTCTTCATCCCTCTGAAGGATACCACCTCGGAGTACTCGTCCCTTGTTGTCGAAGGATACCCCTCGACCCCCTGCGTTCGTCGAAGTGTCCCTTCGACTCTTTACTCTTGCCTTCGCCTCTTTGAGCCTACGTTAGTCCCTACCCGGGCCTAGCATAACAAAAGGTTGAAGTTTCCTGAACGGAGCTACCATCGTTGTAGCCTCCCACCATTGCTCATCGAACCCCTCGCCCATCTCGCTGGTTTCAGCCACGAGAACCTAACCCCGAAGAATCTTCTCCCGAGCCATCCCGATCGGATCTCGAAGAAGAAACCCTTGACCCTGACACCTCGCTTCTTTCCCCTCAGGAAGAAGAACTTACCCGTGACCTTGCCCATCAGTTTTCTGCGGGAATCTCCATCCCGAGAGAACCAACCCCACCTTCGCCAACCCCGACTACCGCCGCCCCACTTTTTCCCCTACCACCGCCGCCCCCACCCACTCCTCTCCTCTGCCGCTTTCCTCCACCACCCGCCATGTCTACCACTAGACCCACCGAACTTCGCATTGGAGTGCCCGAAGCCTTCGATGGATCCTACGAGAAAGCCATGCCCTGGCTTAACTCCGTCCAATTTTATCTCCTTGTCAATCAAGCTGTCTACAGCGACGACGCAAAGAAGATTGCCTTCGCTCTCTCATACATGACCAAAGACTCCGCCCAAACGTGGGCCGCCACTTATCGCCAAGCTGCCATCTCCGGAACAACCATCTCCCTTGGAACTTTTGCCGACTTCATCTCTAAATTTGAAAAGTCGTTCAAACACCACAATGTCACGGGAAACGCCATCTCATGGCTCTCGACCAAACGCATGGTCAAGAACCCCAAGAACAACACGTACTCCCCCCCCTCGTCGAGTACATCTCCACATTCAAAAATAACGTGGCCCTAGCCGAGATCTCTGACGAGAATGTCCTAATCGGATATTTCTCCGCAGGAATCCCCCCGCTCTCATGCGCCGCATCATGTCCATGGACACCGTCCCTACCAAGGTAGAAGACTGGTACAATAAAGCTGTTTCCTTCCAGACCCAATGGGAACGCGCCAAAGAGATCGCCAAGAGGAACTCCAAATCCTCTTACCAGACTTTCCACTCGTTCTCTACCCCCACCAAAGTGCGCGACCCCAATGCCATGGACATCGACGTCGTCAAAGTCTCAAAACTCACCCCCGATGAGCGTAAACGCTGCATCGAAAAGAAACTCTGTTTCCGCTGCCGGAAACCTGGCCACTCCAGCGCCTCCTGCTCCACTTTTTCCCAGAAACCTCGCCCTACTGTCAAGAAAGTAGAGACGGAGGAACTCCCAAAATTGGAGGACATCGACGATGACGATGAAACCGTCCAAACTGTAGACTCGGGTTTTTAAAAGGGGGGACTTCTTCGATGCAAGTACCTCCTTCTTCCTCTAGTGCCAATGTATCAGTACAAGCTACGCGTTCTATGCAAATCTCCTTGAAACTGATCATCCCCACGCGCACTCTGAAAGCCATCGACACCCGAGCACTTGTTGACAGTGGTGCAAGCATCAACTGCATCAACTGGGGCTTTGTTCGAAAATATCGCCTACCTACCACCCGCCTCGCCAAACCCCTCCGCGTCCGCAACGCCGACAGTTCCGCGAACTCCAGATGTCTAATCCTCTTTACCTCCACTCTATTCATCGAGATCAGAGGAATCAACCAACAAGCAACTTTCCATGTCATCAACCTTGGAAATGAGAACGTCCTCCTCGGACGACCCTGGCTTGAAAAAGCAAACCCTGCCATCAACTGGACCAAGAGAACCCTTTCCCTTGACAAGTCCACTGACCAGTCGACGAAACTCTTCATCATATCCTCCACGGAAACCAAGCGGTATGAATCCCGCTTTACTCGCCCTTCCTGCCCCCCTCCTCGACATACAAATATCCACCTCGTCACCGAAAACCACCTCCGTTCCTACAATGGATGGAGGACCGAACAACAATTCGTCGGAGATACCATCCGAAAGGCTACCCTTGACCGCACAATCCGAGCCGGATCCCGCTTCATTCCCCTCGGATCTCCTCTCGTCGCAAAACTTACCACCGCCACGGAACTCGCCGCTGCCGCCCAAAAAGCAAAACCCAAGAAAACCCTTCCCCCTGAGTACTCCCAGTTCGCCTCCATGTTTTCCAAGGAAGCCAACGACCATGTTCCCCCGTCTCGTCCCTATGATCACGAGATTAATCTTGACGATTCCTTTGTCCCAAAAATTGGGAAAGTTTATCCTCTCTCCCCTGAAGAACGCCAAGCCACTGAAGCATTTATCAACGAAAATCGAGCCTCCGGGAAGATTTGCCCTTCCAACTCTCCCCAAGCGTCCCCTTCCAACTCTCCCCAAGCGTCCCCTTTCTTCTTCATCAAGAAGAAGGATGGCGGTCTCCGTCCTTGCCAAGACCACCGCTATGTCAACGAACACACCATCCGCGACACCTACCCCCTTCCCCTGATCTCCGACCTCGTCGATAAACTACGCGACGCCAAAGTCTTCACCAAATTTGACGTTCGATGGGGATACAACAATGTCCGTATCAAGGACGGACACCAATGGAAGGCCGCCTTTGTCACCCATAAGGGGCTCTTTGAACCCACCGTCATGTTCTTCGGCCTGACGAACTCCCCCGCCACATTCCAGTGATTCATGAACGATTCCTTCCGTGATATGATCGCTGAAGGATGGCTCGTCATCTACATGGACGACCTCCTCATCTTCTCCCCTGACGAATCTCTACATGAGGAACGCACCAAACGAATCCTCAAACGCATGGAGGAACTAGACCTCCACCTCAAGCTCGAGAAATGCACCTTCGCCGCCTCCGAAGTTGAATACCTCGGAATGATCGTCAAACCCGGACAACTCGCTATGGACCCCATCAAGCTCGACGGCATTGCCTCTTGGCCCACTCCTGCCAAAGTCAAAGATGTTAGATCCTTCCTTGGCTTCGCCAACTTCTATCGCCGGTTCATTCCCGACTATTCCAACGTCGCACGACCCCTTCTTGATCTCACCAAGAAAGACTGCGCCTGGAACTGGACCCCCACTTGCCAATCCGCCTTCAATACCCTTAAACGCCTTTTCCTCGCCAAACCCGTCCTTCACCTTCCCAACCTCGCTGCTCCCTTTGCCGTCGCCACCGATGCCTCCAAATACGCCTCTGGCGCTATCCTCCTTCAGACCAACTCCAATGGCAACTGGCATCCCTGTTCTTACCTATCGCAGTCGTTCTCCCCTGCAGAGCGAAACTATGATATTTATGACCGAGAACTCCTCGCTGTCATTCGTGCACTCAAGTCTTGGTGCCACTACCTCCACGGTTCACCTTTCCCAGTCCAAGTCTTCACCGACCACAAGAATCTCACGTACTTCCGCCAACCGCAAAACCTCAACCGTCGCCAAGCCCACTGGCTCCTTGATATCACCGACTTTGATCTCAAGATCATCCATGTCCCCAGCAAACTCCTCGCCAGCCTCGACGCCCTCTCCCGTCGACCTGACCTCCTCCCCAAAGCAGATGCTGATAACGAAGGAGTAACCCTCCTTCCCCCATCCCTTTTCGTTAACCTTATTGATACCGACCTCTCTCGCCGCATCGCATCCGCCTCTTCCGATGACTCCCTCGTCACCCAAACCCTCCAGTCTTTACAAGAAAATATCCCTGCTACTCTCCGTTCTCGCCTTGCTGATTGGAAGATGGAAGGTGGTGTCCTTACCTATAAAGGCCGTGTTTATGTTCCTCCCGATGACTCTCTCCGCCGTTCTATCCTCCAACGTTGCCACGACCACGAGACCACCGGTCACCCCGGCTTCCTTAAAACCCGACAACTCGTAGCTGCCGAATTCTGGTGGCCCGGCCTTGCCACTTATGTCCGACAATATGTCGAAGGCTGTGCCGTCTGCCACCAAAACAAAGTCAACACTCACCCCACGGTCCCTCCGATCAACCCCATTAAATCCGCCGCCACTCGCCCTTTTCAACAGATCTCCTGCAATCTTATCACCAACCTTCCCCTCTCCTCTGACTTTGATTCCCTGTTGGTCGTGGTAGACCATGGGCTTACGAAGGGGGTAATCCTTTGCCCCACCAAGAAAACCATCACTGCCAAAGGGGTAGCCGCTCTTTTCTTCCACAAAGTTTACCTTCGCTTCGGACTTTTCGATAAAGTCATCTCCGACCGTGGTCCCCAGTTCGCCTCCGCCTTCACTCGAGAGCTCGGAAAACTCCTGAAGTACGACCTCTCTTTCTCTACAGCGTATCACCCCCAATCCGACGGAGAAACAGAACGGGTCAATCAGGAAGTGGAGACGTATCTCCGCATCTTCTGTGGCGCGAATCCTACCTCATGGTCTGATTCTATCTCCCACGCCGAATTCGCCCACAATCACCGCACCCATTCCGTCACCAATCAATCCCCGTTCTACCTCATGATGGGATATGAACCCCGTGCCCTTCCCTCAGTGATCACCGACACCTCCATTCCCACAGTAGAAGCCCGCCTTAACTCCCTCTCCGCCGCCCGCAACGAAGCCCTCGCCGCCCATGAACTTGCTCGCCAAGTCATGGCCTCCCGCTCTCGCCGTGGTTTCAAACCTTTCGCTAAAGGAGACAAGGTCTGGCTCGAAGCCAGAAACTTGAAACGTCTTGTATCCAACCCGAAGTTCGCCCCGAAACGTGAAGGCCCATTCACCATTATGAAAGTCCTATCCCCTATCGTATATCAACTCCGCCTACCAAGCACCTGGAAGATCCATCCAGTCTTTCACACTTCTCTTCTATTGCCGTATAAAGAGAACTCCGTCCACGGGAAGAACTTCCCTGCGCCACCCCCTGACCTTATCGATGGGGAAGAAGAATATGAAATCGAGAAGATCATATGCCACCGGGGACCCCCAAAATCCCGTTCCTTCCTAATCCGATGGAAGGGATACTCCGCCGAAGAAGACTCTTGGGTCCCAGAGCGGAACTTGAAACATGCGAAGTCCGCCCTTGCTTCGTATAAGAAGCTCCACCCCTCCGCGTTCCGCTCTTCACCAACCTCTCGCTGAAACTATCATGTCTCCCAATGCCACCTCTACCGTCTCTTCCATCTCTACAGTTTCGTCTATCCATGATACTATTGTCGACGACATTTCTCGTCCTTCGTCTACACAACCCAATGCGGGATGGGGATCCTCTCCCACTCCTGAACCTGACAATTTTCCTCCTGTGTCTCTGGCTACAACTACTACTCCTATTCATTCCGTGACCATTCCCCTCTACGCAAACCGCCTTCGTGACGATTTTCCAGACTCCCCCGACATCCTCCACCTCTCCAACTATCTTCGTGACTCGTCCAGCTCCATCCACATAGATTCTTTCCTTGACATGGGTTCCCCCCTCTTCGCCCTACGCCGCGCCTTCCTAAAAAATTCTTCCCTCCGTCTCCTCGCCACCAACCTCACGAACTCTCCCCTCCAAGCCTTGCATTCCCGTCTCATCCGTGATATCTACCGCGACATCGAAGGATCCCTCCTCATAACAATGTACCAGCTCAGAATGCTGGAGTTCCTAGACGACATCGACCGCTACATGCGCAAGCTGGCTCAGCGACAGTCCCCAGACTCTTCCATTTCTTTCCTCACCGCCCCGTCCACAAGCACCTCTTACGTCACCGCCCCCTCTTCCAGGACATCCTCGTCCATCTCCGCCTCTTCGTCTCCCCTTAACACTGAAGAGGAAGCCGTATACCAGCGAATCGAAGCTTGGTGGACTGGAGGTCATGAAATGATACCCCTTCCTCGCACTCACCCTTGATATAACGAAGCCTGTTTCTCCTGCCACCGCCTCAGTCACATGCGCCCCGACTGCCCCGTTTACCAATGCCCCACTTGCCTTAGATGGCAACCAGGTCATGCGCAACAACGGTGTTCCCTTCGTCATCGACCTCCCCCGCCGTCTCCCTCTACGTCGTCCCCTTCATCTTCTCGTCGCTCCTCCAGATCTTCCGGGAGATCTCAACCTCAGCCTTCCTCTTCTCGTCGCCCTGCTGGGACCACTAGGCGTTCACCAATGCCTATTCCCCCTCCTCGTTGCTCCCACTCTCCTTACCCTTGCCCTACACGGCGACCCTCCATTCATGAACGTTCTCCCGTCTCCGACGTTTACGATGACGACAATGCTCTTGGTTGGGATCAACTTCCAAGCAAGGCCCAAAGCAACCTGTGCGACTCCCCGTGCGGGTCAGTTCATGGATATTAACGAGATGTCCTACGTCGTTGTCTAGGATCTAGTAGGGGGGTAATGTTACGATTTCTTTTTCCTTTTGTCATCGAAGTTCTTTCCCTCACGTTCCAGAACCTTCTCCCCGTTCCTGTGGAACGCCCTCTGTCTAAACGCAGCTTCCCTTTTACACGCTGCGCATGGTTACTGTTATT